>VXBA01000117.1:338276-353516 GCA_013399895.1 Serilophus lunatus
AAAAAAGAAAAAGATTTTTAGTAGTATAGAATATGTGTGTGTAATAAGCTGTAGATTCTAAGTATAGTGAGAAGGATATAAGAGGAAATTGCCTGTATTTTTTATGAGCATGACTCATAAGGGATATGCTTGCTATGGTTAATATCCAGTGGGTTTTGCCCCCCTGAAATAATGTCCTATGTCTGCGCACAAAATTCCTTCACTTGACTGATCTTAGGCCTTGACCTGTTTTTGGTTGACCTCCACTGTCTTCAGTCAGAGACAGCTGTATTTTCCTAATGTATACTGGGGTAAATGCTGCCTCAATGCACTTGGGCCAGATTCCCTCGCTCTGTCTGCAGTGCAGTGTGTTGTGAAATGGGTGCTCTTAAACCTCGTCTATACTCATGGTTTTGAAGCAAGGTGTAATCGAACTGCTATGGTACATGTCCTGGCAAGCACATGGAAGCTGAACTTATTAATTGTATTGTCAGCAATGACAGTTATGGAGTACTGTCCCTCCAAACTTGAGTGTTTGTGTGGTCCCATGAGACACTGTGCTTAGATGCTTTCCAAATACTCAGCACCGAAGTGTGCTGGACCGTGGCATACAGTTGTGGGCATGCTTTCTGCTATCTCAGGTGAGGAGAGCCAGCCAAACCTGGGGTTTCAGGAGGAGGACAACTGTGAAAGTGTAAAAGGAGTTATCAGGAACAGCACATCAGAGCTTCTCCTTGATTTCCTTGAAATGATTGTTAAAGTTGCTTAAAGACAAAAAAACCCTGAAAACCATGAAAACAACAAAAATCTACTGGCACACCCTGTGAGGAGTCCAATAAGAAAACAAAATGTGGCAGATGGCTACCATCTTAAGTAACTTTATTACTTTAGTGGAACAACACAGTGGATGTGTATGTTTCTATTCTTTGTCTGAGGTACTGGTGTTACTTCTGTGTCATCCCAGACATTTTATGATATGCCAATATCACTACTTACTGAAAACTAAAAAGTGAGGTAGGTATAGAGCTAAAGCCATCTGGTAGTTCGAACAGAAAAGTTAGATAATTATCTCTTCCTGTCAGGGGACTGTGATTAAAATAGGTCATCCTCATAATAGTGACTAGTTTGCAAGGGACTTCCTGGAAGCCACCTGGGATAATGGTAATGAAAAGAACAAAATTAAAAAGAAGGGGGAGGTTGTGCCATTATAACTCAAGATGACTTTTGTAAGTGAATTAAGTCAGCTTTTAATTTGAAGACTGGTGCTTTGGAAAGAAACAAGGATTGAGTTTTCTGACTCTTTGGCAATGTGATGCCTGTAGGTCAGCCAGGTTACTGCTGGTGATCCTCAATATTTCTGTCTAAAGCTCTGTTTTCATTGCTCACATCCTTATTAACTTGTGAATGCTGTTGGCACCGCTCATCTTCAAAGGCCACTGTAATCTGCGTAACCTGGTGGCTCCTGCCCAGGGAATTTGTTCCTGCTGGGGAATTAGCACTATTAAGAAACATTAGAAGAGGAAAAACATCAGAACATGATTACTGCATCATTCTTTATCAGTTGACAATTGCAACATGCATAACAATGTTAGTGGAATATACATTTATATTGATATATAACTTTTAAAGAAAAAGCTGTTTAGTAATTAGTACTTGAAAGAAACCTAATTGTATAGCAAAAGGATCTGTGTAAATGGCAGCTCCTGTACCCTCTCCAGCATTACTGTAGAGGGGCTCTGTGATTTTCCCTGCTGAAATGTTGTCCTCCTCATCCAAAGAGAGTATGTAAGGGAAACTTCTAAAGGCTGAACAGTACTTGCTCTTTCCTGCATGTGGATTCCTTAGTGGATGCCCTGTGCCAGTGTGAGGTCTGACCTGAATCATCTAAGTTATATATCTTTGAGAACACACTGTTTAATGGACTAGTGTGATAAAATAAATGTGTAGTGAGAATGGTCCATTATTGGTATGAGTTAATTAATATATTTTCACTTCATATGGATAAAAATCCTATATGTAAGTAAGATTTTCTTTCTTAAAATGACAATTCTACTTTTTTAACAATTCTAGGAAAGAGCTGTTGATGGCGTTTCAGATAGGGGCTTTTTAAGTTTTAATGTTCTTATATAGAATGTACTGGAAATATCTTGAAAATGTAACTAAGCTGAATACTTAAAACGTGGGCAGGAACTGAAAGAACTCTGGCTTTTCTGTGCTTAGATTCTCTTTGAAAAAAAAAATCTGCTTCTAAATTATTTTCATTAAATGGAACTTTTATGTTTCTTTATTCCTTGATTAGGAAAGCAATGATTTGAAATATTTAGGATATTGAGGTCTCAAAACTGCCATGGATATTCAACTTTAGAAAACATAAGTAAACATTTCAGTGCAATATGCTCAAAATAAATTACTGTGAATGCTTGTGGGCAAATATTTCTGACCAGTTTAATGGGTCAAACTTTCATATCATTAGAAAGGTACACACACACACTCAAGTTAATAATATTTTCAATGCATAAAAGACCAATGTGATGCATCTAATGAATGCTTCTCTAAGACTTGTTGTAAGAAATGCTGACCCGAGGGAATGGCCTGAATTTGTCTTGGGTAAGTTTAGGTTAGATATTAGAAAAAAGGTCCTTCACCCAGAGGGTGGTTGGTCACTAGAACAGGCTTCCCAGGGAAGTGTTCACAGAACGAAGTCTGACAGAGTTCAAGAAGCATTTGGATGATACTCTTGGGCACTTGGTGTGATTCTTGAGGATGATCCTGTGCAAGGCCAGGAGTTGGATTCAATGATCCTTGTGAATCCCTTCTAACTCAGCATATTCTGTAAAACTGATCACTGTATTATTAATTTTCCTTTCCCTTACCTTATATATTGAGAATAGTAAACTATTAAAAATGCTCTTGAAGTACTTTCTTGAAAACTATCAAAAGAGGAAGATCTGGATTTTAGTTTCCAAGTGCAGGTTGTTACTCATGCTTTAAGCTCTGCCTGCTCATGAGTACTCCGTGACCACATGGCCATGGTTCTGCTTTGTAATATTATTTTTGTTTGTGACAAGCTTTTCCATTCTGCCTGGTGAAACAGTCTGACTTTCTAACATTCTTCACATTTTTAATGTTATTTATGTATATGGGAGAAAATGGATTGAGAAGTTTAAAACTAAGGTGAAGCAAGAACAGGTTTTTCACTTGGTAACATAAATGGCTTCAGATACATCTTGCCCCCAACCTATATTTTTCTAATGTGCCAGAGTTTTTTCACATCTACTCTTTGATGAGGTATCTGATTATATGTTTTTGTTTTGTCCTGTTTTTTGTATGAGTTGGTGAAATTCAGATTTTCCTGTAGATAAGCCTTTGGCTTTTTTGTTGCTTCCACCGTGCAGAAATTAATTCCTTCAAGCCAGTGAGTCTGCAGCTCCAGCTGTGACTGTAGATGAATGTTCTTGCAGGGTCATGTACTGTAGCTCTCAACCTAAATAAAAGGATTAACAAGAGTTCACTTGGAGGAAAAACACTTAATTTCACTATAATAACTATGAGAATCCATAAGGAAAACCAATAAAGCTTAACTATTAAAATTGTTAACAAATGATTATTCCACCCTGACCTCCTCTTCCCACTGTTACTGTACTTTTGGAACAGTAAAAAATGATGGGATTGACCTAGCTCATGGTAACAGTGCTTTAGTCCCTGGCCTACAAATGATCTTTTACTTGTAAAATAATTTCTAGTGTGGTTCTTTTGGGAGGCAAGGATGGTATTTTATGAAGGAAACAATGTTTTCTGATATGTTTCATGCAAACTTCTGCCTCAAAACTTTGCAGGGTGTGAAGAAAGAAGGAGCATTGGGTAGACAGCGATGCTAGGACTGAGCCTGGCAGCTAGCAATGCCCAGATGATGCATCTCATTGCTCCTGAAGAGTGTGAATATTTTCCGCAGCTGGCACAAACTGTTTTTAATGATTCCTGGCAGAAAGGAAGGATTTCCAGGGTGACTCTCTTCAGCTGCATATGTAGACCTTATTGTCTCATCTCCAAGACACACCTCTGCTCAGGAATAGGGGAGAGTAAAGGGGCTGCTGACAGGGGCTTCCTCACTCAGTAGTATCTCTGTTGGCTGTTGATGACTGTGGTACAGCTGCTTTTCCCTCCAGCAAGAAGTGTGAAGGGCCAAGCTGCTGCTTAGGACAATAGTCTTGAGGTCTCTCCTGTCTCAAATGGACATGTGAGGAGAAGATGGAAGGATTTTTGTCATAGTAATCTTGACTCTTTTCCCCAGCATTTTATGACTGCCAGCCTCAGGCAGTAAGACTAAGCAATACTCGTGTCCATTTCCTGGGGAAGGAAATCAAATATTTAAAACTGAGTAAATGCGGCTGTCCAGCCTGGTTTAAGAAAGCAAATAGAAAAAAAGTTGTATAATTTTAAAGGTTAAAGCTTGGTATCACCTTCGTCTTTTGCTTCATTTGTTCTTTGGAGGTGATGAGACCTGGTTGGTAGGTCATGAACCCCTGTCTAGGAAATACCGTACAGCCCATGTAGATTGCCTGCCAGGGCTCCTGATGCTGAAGCTGAGGCCTGAAGGATAATGCATGAACAGGTCTGCCTGAAAATGATGCATGGTTCTACTTGAGCACACACTGAGCACCAAGAACTGGAAAGCATTTTGTGTTCTTTCATGTGCTTTTGTGTTTGTTATTTTTACTTCAAGGATTTTGCCCCACTGAGGTGTATTTATGTGCCTGCTATATGTTGCAAAGAAATATAGCTTGTCAAAGTGTTTTTCAATCTTTCATCAAAAAATCACCTCAACCTTTTTTTTTTTTTTTTTTTTCAGACATAAGAAAAAAATCTACTAATAGCATTGTGCTGTGTTTCAGCAACGGTTTTCATTTGTTACCACAGGAGAATCACACTCTGTTGACCCACTCTTTTTACTTCTCTCCAGCTTTCTTACTTGTGGACTCAGGCATGTGGTCTCTTGTTTTAATAGTTAATGTGGCTTTAATTAGTCACAAGTGTCAATTATCCTCTAAAGGTAGGAATTGCAGGCAAATAAATTAGACATGCTCTTTTATCAACTGATTTTATCATTGGTTTGATTTTTTTAAAATGGCTATATGTTCAGGTAAACAGCCAGTGATTTAGAGGTGTTTCTGTTTTTCCTACATTCTTCGGTAATCTTGGATCCCCTTGCAGAAATTGAAGAGACTCTGTTGGAAGAGGCCTGACTTATAACTGTTTTGTGGAAACAGTTGGCATGATACTTTGACTGGATTTTTAGTACCTTACAGTTGCCGCTGCAGGTAATGGTACAACTTCCAGATGTCTTTATTTATGTGTGTTAGGTTTTTCGTTGTTGAGTTCACACTATCAGGATTTAGATGAACAGGGAACTGTAATTAGGAGTCTTCTCCCTTCCTAATACATCCCCACCTTAATAACTTGAATGATCACCAAGTTTATGAGATGCATTCTGGATAAAGCTAATTTAAATTAGCTATTTAAGTGTTCTATATTTTGTCCCTGAAAAATGCTGCTAAATCAGTGTCTGTGAAAGTGAAAGGTGACTTGGATTCTTTCGGTTTCACACCCTATCCATAGTTCATACTCAACTCCGTTGTGTTGCCTAAGCTACACCTGGGTAACAACTCGTTGCCCTTAGAACTTTCCTCTCCATTCTGTCTGGACTGTCTCACTGAAGGCTGAGCAGGTTGTGTGGATGTAAGGACAAGTATTTATTAGCCACACCAAAGTGTTGTTGCTAGTGTAACATGAGAGTGGAGGAAGCACAACTTGACCACTTTTTTTTTTTTTTTTTAAGGCTAGTTTTATCTGAGACCTAACAATTTGATTTATCTATTTAATTTGTAAACAGAGCAAATAGGAGAGGAGTCAATAATAAATAAAAACATTCCCTGATTACTGTTTTTCAAATTATTTCCTAACACAGATCTGCACTGAAGCCACTGCAATGTGATAAGTTGTGAGTTTCTGTGGACTTTTAGGCAGTTATATAAAATTGGTGATGTGAATAGACATAAATTACAAAAATGAACATTAGATAAAACACGTTAAATGTTGTGGATGACAAGGTGGATGTATCTGTGTGTGGATTTTGTGAGCTTCATCTCATAATAAATGAAGAATAGTGAAACACAGTTACAGCCATATCCTGAGTGATGCTTGTCTAGGCCCTGTTTAGTGGAGTAGGCAGCTGGACTGTCCATGACTAGTAACTGTATTAAGTAGCAGAAATCAGAATGTTCTTCCACATGTTACAGAATGCTGGAAATTAAATGGGACCTATGTGGAGACCCCGTCTTGCACCTTAGATCTGATGAAGCTAATTTTATAATGTGTAAAAGGAAGAAAATGTGTGATATAGATGTAATTCACAATAAAGTATTAATGTCCTTATAAAAGCAGTCCCATTGGCATGCTGTTATGAAGGAGGACTTTTCCTGTCCCCTAGAAACCATGTTTTGTCCCTGAAGCTTAGAGTGCTGTGCTTGCAGACATAGGAGTTAACTGCAGTACATGAAATCTGAAAGGTTAATTTGCTATCTAGTTGACTGCATCATTACTCTGTTAATCAAGCAGATGCATATAGCACTAGGAGTGCACATTTTTTCCAATTTGATATTTGATTGAAAAAAAGAAGACTTCGCAGAGATACCATTTAACTGATATAATTTGCAGAGCCTTTTAATGTACTTAGTTGTGGCTCCAAAGGCAAAATTCAGCTCTAAAAAAATGCTGTGTCCAGAATTTTGAAGTATTCTTTACACCTGGACACTTAAAAAGCTCGGAGCTTTCCAACTGAAAATAAAGAATGTTTTGGAAAGATACACATTTTACATTTAGCATAAGTCATTCTTTCTGTAAAAGATAACCATAATTTGGAAATGCTATTTTTTTCTGATAACTGAAAAACTTCCCTAGATATAGTGGGAATTAATATAAACAAGTGAATATGCAGATAGAGCATAGTTGTCAAATCATTAAACCAATGTTGGGTGACTCATTATCTTTTGAGTCTTCCATTTTTACATGTCATGTTAATTTTCCATCTATAATTATTCTTGTTAGTAATTGTGTTTCCTGTGGTTCTAGTTCTGCCTTGGCTGAATATATCATAGCTTTATTTGAACACATGGAAGAAGTCTAAGTAAAATAGCCCCAAAACATTTAAAAAAAAAATTGGATCAAAAAGTAATTGGAAATACAATGTCAGACTGAATTCTGAAGTATTATTTTTCAGTTTGCTATGGATTTGGTGACTTTTGTATTGTGTAACATGTTTATGTTTCTTTTTAAACACTTAGGAGTTCACCAGACCTTTTTGTTATGTGGTTGGTGAAGCATTATCCTGGGACAGCAGTAATGATGAATGGATAAACATACTTCAGGTAAGAAATCAAATGTATGTTATTTGGTATGGCTGTTCATTAACTTTCCTCACATTGTTTTGGTTCAGTTCTAATAGTAGCAGTCTTTAACATTAAAGTGTTAAAATTCACTGAATATAAAATATACATCTCTTGTCTACATGAATGTTTATATATGTCTCTCTGTAAATCAGTGTCAGTAGCCTTTTTGCTTTTCTCCTAGATTTGATAACTCTGATAACAGATGACGGTGCTGCCATTATAATCTTTATCCTTGCTGCTGTATAAAAACATTTCCTTAAGAATTTTATTTCACATTAGCAGTTATAACTGTAGGTCTGAATATATGGATAATTTCAGCATTTCTTGAGTGATTTAAGTACCTTAACTTTTTCTGGAATGCTGTGCCAATTCAGGATATAGTTGTCAAATTGTTGATACCCTTGGAAGTTAACCCAAGCTTGTTAAAGCCTTCACAAAGGCAAGCGAAAGTTGGACTTGATTCAATGCATCCTCTGTCACAAGCTTCCTGGGAAAATACGGACAAATTCTTTCGTTTCCCCCACTGACACAGAAGTAAGTGCCTTCTCAATGCTTGCATTTTTGGTAGAGAAGATATTGTGTCCAGGGTACCCCTTTTGCAAAACCTGATATGCCCAGGGCTACACTAAGCTTTCTCTGCACATGAGGATCATCTTGTTTTGCTGGTAATGTAGAGCAGACAGTGTTCTGAAGGGAAGATGATACTTCTGAATGCACAAGTCAGCTAAAGCAAAAGACTTGGGCTTATACATGTGATGTCTTAGTACACACATGGGCTTTAGTATTTCTGGGCATCCAATTGCCCTCTTCTTTTCTTCCTTTGTGAGAGTATTGTGAAGAGAAATATGGTGAAGACTGCATTGTGTTCAGGTTGGAGTCAGATATGTTGTATAGGTCCAGTGTTAAAGAGGTGTCTTAAGGACTCAAAATATACAAATGAACGACCCTGGAGTTAATTTATTTTCCAGCTTGCAGGGTGTAAGAGCATAAACATAACAAACACATCAAAATGTCAGTTTCTGTCAGATCAAGAATCATGTTAAACCTAGAGCTTTAGGGAAGGTATAGTAGCCTCCTGTCCTAGGGAGTGACTGATAGCTGATGCCAAGAGAGGAGATTGGAGCATGCAGTTGCTTCCCAGACCAACCTCTCATGGTTCACAGATGAAGGACATCTTAGTGTTGGCTTCTGTGGTGAGTAATCTTGGCTATGCTTTCCCATTCTGTGAATTCGTGAGGTTATATTTTGAACCTAGGTGAAGTTTTAGGCATGGCAGCTTTGTACTATTTGGGATTCCCCAGCTGAAAGCTGTGAGGGAGGGAGCAAGTAGTCCCTGAAGTTTTGAACATCCTACTTGTTAAATTCATTTCACCTGGGGACTAGGTTGAACTGCTAGGAGAATCCTGAGTTGATTTGAGCCTTTTCTACTCTGGTGGGGTGGTGGGAAAGGATGATGGATGTGAAACTTTAAGGAAGGCTTGACCAGTAGCTAGACTAAAGTCTCCTTGAAGTGAAATGAAGCTGCAGGACTTCTGTGGCTCTCCCACTGCTGGTACCTTCCTTTACAAGTAGGTTGGAGGAAACTGCTCAGATCTGTCTTGCTTTTCTTTCAGCTTATTTCTTATGATTTTTATAGTAACTTGGGGATCATGTGGCCTTTATATTGTCTACCTCCTTCAGTTGCAGAAAGCAGCAGAGAAGATGCTATGTCATCTAAGCTGTATGGCAGTTATCTTTGATGTTTTTTTTTTTTTTTCCTGACAGAATTCAAGATTGTTTGGAAGAAACCATCATAAATTTAAAACATCCTTGGGACACACGCTCAGTGGGTTGAGCCTCACAGCAACACATTAAAATATAAAACCATTAATCAGAAATGAACTATATTTTTTCTGGTTGTTTTCCTTTCACACTTCAAAACATTGCTTTTGGGTTCACATAAACCTTAGGTGGACTAAGAA
This sequence comes from Serilophus lunatus, assembly GCA_013399895.1. Lineage (NCBI taxonomy): Eukaryota > Metazoa > Chordata > Aves > Passeriformes > Eurylaimidae > Serilophus > Serilophus lunatus. The sequence continues at coordinate 347,662 of VXBA01000117.1, forward strand.
GAAAAAAGGAATTGCGTAATGATGCCTTTCCAGCAAAATTATTGCACTGAGGACCTGATGGTACATATCCAGCCGATGTGTCAAGGCTATGGAAGGAAGAGTGAATATTGCATAAACCTAGCTGACTTGCTTAGATGGAGTCATAGAAGAAACACACTATGATGTTAACTGTTGGGATAGGATTTTTGAACTGGAAAAGGCCAGGGCTTTGCTGAAGGTGAGCCTCTCTGTGTCGCTAAAATTTGATACTGTGAATGTGCTAAGTACAGAATGCAGAGTACTACACTTCTAGGAGTAAAGGCATTTAAAATTCTGTAGAAGCATGCAGAAATAAAAACAGCTCTTAGCTAAAATCTTAGAGCTAGTTCAAGGAGAATAATTTAATTATACTGATTCTCCTTCTTGGCAGAGAATGTTTAGGAGACAGAATTTATGCAGCTGGATAGAAGTTTGGTTTATTTTTGCTCTTGATTTTTGTTTTTCTTAAAAACAGTGGAGATCTTGGATTTAATAACTCCTTCTGATTACAGAACCAGCTTAATTTATTTCTATCTAATCTGCCCTCATTTTCCTCTCTGCATTTATGCTCCTCATGAGATACAAGGCAAGTTGAATGTGGCATATCATTTAAGGCTATTTCAGTTGAAGATGACTCCATTACGTGAATTCTGTTGACTCATGGGAAAACATGGAAGAACTGCCAAACCTACTTTTTTACTTAGAGAGAACTGTTGGACACCTCATTCCTGAGTTCTCTAGAAAAAAGGCGAAGGATTTCCCTTGAATCCATTCTGGGAGGCTGATGGATATTGAACTTGCTTGTGGTACAGTATGACCAGCTATTTAATGGAGAAATAAAAACAGGAACCTCAAATGAAAAACCTTTGCAAAACTAGAACTGTGGGTGAAATATTTGCTCGCTGTTTTAAGCCTTCAAAAAGGGGGAGTAGTGGGGAGAAGGACAAATCTATTTTGCTTGCCTGTACAGGAAGGAGTGGCTGAGAAAAATGTATTGAGAGAATTTGGAAATGGAGAAAGTGAGTAGGACGATTTTATTAGACTAAAGAGAATAAGGTTTATCCACAGATCATCTGGATGCATGTGAATATGTGGAGGTGGAGAGTTTCTTGCCAGAGACTTGTATAAAATTGTGAAAACAGAGCAGTTTTGGGGGGTTGTTGTTGTTTTTATCTGTAGCAGGATATAGCTGGATTATAAACTTTGGCAGGACTCTCAACATCAGAATGCTTCTTGAAACACTGACAATGTTTATGTAAGACTGATTCTGGAACTGGAATAAATGAGTTTTCTACATTCTCTCTCCTGTTAATTAGATGAAACAGTAAGTTTTATATTTGTCCAGAAAGAGGTCAAAACAAGAAATTGAGAGTGGAGGAGCCAAATAAGGATAAGTAATGAGCCAATTTCCCAAACTGGTAATGGCATAGCAAGAGTTTGGAAAAAGTATGCTTTCAAGCTTCCTTTATTATTATAACCTCTTGAACAGAATAATCCAGTCCAAAGAGCTATAAATGCTTTCCAATAGAGAAGTTTATGACCTAATTTCTGACTGAAACACAGTATCACAGTGTGTGGAAAGAACTTAAATGAAGATGCTGGGGGCAGTGTGCCGGTAGCATGTCATATTAGAAACTCAGTGTATTGCCCTTTGCAAATACTTGTTAATTGGAGTCAAATGGAGTGAATTTGAAACATTGGTCTTGGTTGTTTGTTTTTGTTTGTTTGTGGGGTTTTTTGTTTGTTTTCAGGAGGTGTAGACAGATGTCTGAATTTGTATGCAGAATTTTCGTAGGATGTCTGAATTTTTTAATAGAGCACTCTTTGGAAAAATGTTTGGGTTTTTTTTTTTCAAGATTATTTCAACAGGAATTCAGCAATTATAGGATGTATTTCTGGATCCTGTGTTTAGAGCAGTGAAAGAAAAACAAGGTGCATTTAGTCTGTTCACAATTATAAATCTGTTCTGCAGAGACAGAGATAATTTTGATTAGCTTCAGTCCATTCGTGTCCCTCCTGTGAGGAGAAGGGCAAGGAGATGAGTGGAATATGCTAAGAGGATGTTGGAACAAAAATATTGAACTTGTGATTTGAGCATCCATTTCTCCTGTACTGGAGAAATATAGCCTTGTAGGAGACACCAGGACAGAGCACATTTCAATTAGCTGCTCTGGCGAGAGGCTGGCAAACAGAGCACTTCTGTGTTGTGGAGGAAACAATGCACAAACAAACTGGATGAGCTGTTGAGGGATTTTGGTTTTTCTCCTTTTTCTTGCTTTTCCTGTGTCTCCCTGGTGTCACTGAAAGCAAGGAACTATGCTGATCTCCATCAGCTGCAGCTGTGGCCAAAACCAGCCATCCCTTTCTTCTGCTATTTCAGGGCAGTTGGGAGTGATCTGGAAAGTGCACATCATTCATGTCGAGAAGAGTTCCTGAATGCTGTTGAAATACATTAAGAAATAGCATAGAAGGAACTATAGTTGAAATTCTTGCAGTGTTTCAGTTATAATTCCTTTATTGATTCAGTTGCTTATAACTTCCTGAAATGCTCACACTCAAGTTGAAATTTTCCAGACTTAGTCTTGGCCTGACAGTGACCTTTCTTCCCTATTCTTGTTTCTTTTTCTCTGTGGTATTAAGTGAATACGGCTTGGGCGTTTCATTTATAATAAGAAAGTAGCAGAAAACTATGTTACAGCTATTACTTTAAAACTCAAACTGAATAGCTCAAGGGGTTGCAGCTGTTAAAGAAATAGTGTGAAAGTCATCAAAAGTATTTCTTGAATCTTACCAGAACCTGTGAGAGGGTGCACTCAGAGTGCTATCAAGTTTAGGTCTCAAACTTTCTCTCCATCATGCACATGCATTGCACTCTTTCGCAATTATCACATGCAGTTTTTTTGCCTGATTGGTGATCAGCTGAATGAAGCAGTAGTCCTTGGTTAAAGAGCAGGTGTGTTTTTCACTGTTTTTCATGACCTTCATGAGACAGGGCTTGAAATTCAAGCAAGTACTGGGCTGTGCTGTGCAACAGGAGCCTTCAGAGGCACTTCTGTTCCACAGTTCAGGCTCAAATTGCTGAAGTTTTCAGAAACTCTTCTGCCAAGAAAACTATTTGTTTAACAGAAAATTTAAGTAAACTTTTTGACCAGCTCACCTCAAGCTGTAGGCTACAGTAGTTTAAACCAGAACTGAATTGTCTTAGGGGATGGAAATGGTAGAAATAAATTGTCAAGTGCTTTTCCCTTAAATTAACGCTTGTATTATGTCTGTTTACTAACTTATGTAAAGACTACTGGTGCTGATGGTGATATTACTAAACAGGGGTTTGACTTCTTGACTTACAATGTGTGTTTCAAGAAAAAAAAGTCATGTGCTTGCCTGTTGGCTTTCACACAGGCTTGCTTAAGGGCTGTGGTTTCTGCCAAGGACAATCAGTGTGAGTGTTTCTATGAACAATATAAGAAACTTTTCATTTCTAGAATTGACTTCTCTTAGTCTCTTCTGTTCCATGGGAAATATCAATTTGTGTGCATTCATGAATTGTCTTTGTTTCTACTGCTGAATGGTTGTGTCTTCCCAGTGACACAGACAAGTGGCTGACTCTGAAAGCTACGGGGCAGCAGCAGAGAGAGGTTGAGAACAGAACTTGTCAGCAGATATGGCAGAGGTTCCTATTGTGCTCTCCAACCCTGTAAGATGTATTTTAAGTGAATTCCCTAACTCTGAACCTCTTGTGTAGCAGCACAACTCTCTGATCTTGTAGAGGACTGTAAAAACTTTCTTCTTTGCCTGTCATAAACTTAGGTTGGTCACCTGCAAGAGTGTCTCTTGCAGGAGCTCAGGAGTGTGGATCAGACACTACTCTAGGACTACTGCCTGGTGCTAGGTAAAAGTAAGGAGCCTGTAGCTTAAGTCCAACTTTTCATGTTGCTGGAGAATACTTATTTCTTATTGGAAAAAAGTACTGATATGTATGGTTTTCTTAATATTTAAGGATCTCTGGATTTAAGATTTAGTAAATAAGTAAAAAAAGTTCCATCACAACCACTTTCACCTTTAAAATTAATTGAAATGTATCTGCTGCAATAAAGAGTGACACAACTACCTTAAAGTTGCATAAAGTTGTCATATAAAGCAGAGTCTAATACCAGAACTTTGAAGAAAACTGCTCTGTGTTGTCAGTTTGTCTTAACAATATAGTAATTGCTTTCTTTAAATCAGCAACCACATTTTGGTTCAATTTGCTATTCTTTCAATAAGAATCTTTTCAGGTATGCCATCTTTCTGACCTTTCCCTGAGTCACAAACTTCATAACTATGTAAAAGAGATCTGTCTAAAAAAGTTGTGGGCTTGTTTTCAGGGAAAACCTTGGATTCTCAATTCTTTCAGTTCTCTTGATATGTGGCAAATTATTGAAGTAGAATTACTTGGAAAATGTGCAGTAGTAAACTTCAGATTCAGCAATTAAAATACAGCCTTTTCCTTAAGGTTGGCCTTGTTAGTCCTAATGAGGATGAACAATTCATGCTTTGGTATTGGCAGCAGGTATGGAAGCACTGCAAATGTATGTACATGGCAGTCAATATGCAAGATTTAGGTGAACTGAAGTAATCAAAACTTCCTTGAGAATGACAAACTTCTGTTTCTGTGGTGATTTCCTTGTCATTTTGAGCTTGTAACTGAAGCTGCTGATTTAAATTTGCTCTCTTCCATGCTGTCTTTGAGCTTATGCTTTCAGTTACATTTTTAAATTTCTAATTTTTGAAGGAAGAGCATCTATTTATACCACACATATTAAAACGAAAACTCAGTGCTTGGCATGTACAATTTATTTTTTTTTCATATTTTTGACCCAGCCTGTCTAAACTCTACACTTGGAGGGACAAGTTCTTTCAGGGTTACAGCTAGGTGTTTGTTCTTTAGCCAGCTGTAGGATATTTAAGGTGGATTTCTAATAGAAGCATGGAACTAATTTTATAATGTTGATTTTCTGTTCAGTAGTTTCTGCAGTGGTTTTACCCTTGTAATCTACACTTTAATTATATGTATAAGTATTCTGCCAGTCAGAATATGCTCTGGTGTTTGTAACTTTAGTAACAAAAGTCTTTCTGTCTTGGGGTATTTAAAAACTGACCTTTAACCTGTTGAATCAAGTTAAATGGGAAGTGATAGCCTTAACTCTTTTTTTTTTTGTCCTTTCAGCTATTTTTTATTAAGTAGTCTATAGTGATGAGTACTCTGGAAAAATTCAGTTTAACTCCTGAAATGCCAATCTAATAATCATCCTTGCTTTGTCACTTTCCCAGCCCCCATGTACCCGCTCTCATATATGTAAGAGCATATAAGTTAATGAAAGACATATGTTCTAAGTTAATAAGTTAATGAAAGACATGCCAGACACATACCATAGTATAAGCAGACAAAGCTGACTGAGAGAGCTGAAGCAACTCTCATGCAGTAAATTCATGACTTGATGAGCGCTGCTGCTGATCTGCTGAAGGAGGGATCAGAACTGCACTTTTTTTTTTTTTTTGGTGCCTGGATAATTGTGTGGATGCTGCCCATGTGCCTGTCCTCCCTCCCCCAACCTTCTCAGGGTCCTTGAACATAACCATAATCTTCACGCCTCCTTTTTCCTCTCCAGAAAAACACATCAGCTCTTAGCTTGGAAAACATCCTCCCTTGCAGATGTGCTGTGTTCCAGGGAGGATGGCCCTCTCCTGGCCTGTGAGCTCCTCAGTTCAGCTGTGTGATGGCATGCCTTCTCAACTGAAAATTCGACTTGGAAGTTTAAACTTGTTTTAGGATGCTCACAATACAAAGCTTTTTTTGC
>VXBA01000118.1:0-68121 GCA_013399895.1 Serilophus lunatus
GTGATCCTGTGATACTGCATCTAACTCTCTTGCAAGCACAAGTATTTGCAGATATATTCAGATGCAACCTCCTTTAGAAACATAAGATTGTGTACCCTGCTATCTAAGATGGTGTTGCTTGATTTTGAAAGAGATACCAAGAGGTATCTCTTGGTATGCCCCACTTTTCATAGGAAGCAGAACTCAAACAAGGAAGGTGGGAGGGAAAGATTTCCCCCTGTCAGCTGTGAACACAGCTCCTGTTCAGCCTGCAGAGACAGTTTGTCAGATGATAGATCATTCAGTATTTAAATTCTCTTGGAATGCCCAAGAAAAAACTACTTCATATTTCCTTCCTCTGCATAAATTAAGGAGATGTGCCACAAAATACTGCAGTAGAATGTCCTAATGAGCTATATCCCCTCTGACATTTCCAAATGCTTCATTTCTTTCTTGTTCTTCCATTGTGCATACTCTGTTTCCACTGAGCCATTATGTGATTTCTTTTTTCCTCTCTGTAACCACTCTCTCTATTAATTGATTATGTTGATTAAGACATTATTACATTTTTTCCCTTCCTTTTGGAGGCTGTGAAACAGCAACATAAGTAACATGAGGAATTTCACTTACTACTTCTCATTGTCCTAAGGCCTCTGATGGTTTCCAGTAGTCCTTCTGGATACCAAGCTGAGTTCCATGAACAGCAAAGGAGGGAAGCAGTCAGAGCACACATTTGGAAAGAAAAGGCCTCCATTCCATCTTTGCCCATAACATACCGACATTTTTCTCCGTGGTCTCCTTACAGTCGTTGCTGTCATTTTATACAGTATACATAACATATACCAGACCTCATATGGGCCCTGTATACATGTAATCATACTTTTCTTCATGAATTTCACATTGATATAAGTCTATTGCAGTTGGATAGAGTGAGGTAGCCTCCAAGAGGACAGAATTAAAGATATTCCATTTTGTTGCTCAGGTGACATACAACGGGGCTAACCTGGAAAAAGTGATGATAAAAACATGCACTGTAAAAATAAAGCAAATACATAAATAATACCTATTCCATCGTTTAGATCTCAGAAAAGAAACAGAGTGCTAGATATGTTGTAAAGATAAAATGATATGAATTTTCGGCACTTGAAAATTACTGGGCAGATGACACTCCTGTTTGCTGACTCTCATGAATTTGAAACAATACTGCTCTCAGAGGAAGTTTCCAGTAATAGAAGTTTCCAGTAACAGAAAACTACCTTCTACACTACAAACACCTCATTGCAATATTTAGAGCATACAGCAACTAGTTTTGAAAAAATGCAAACATACCAAACCAAACACAGAAAAATATGGAGTTCAGACCAAAAGTTAGCCTAAAGTAACCTAAAACAAGGCAAAGTACCACTTCTAATTTTATTCCTTGACCTTCTTACATCTAAGCCCATATGTTTCCAGTTGACAAAGCTCAAATAGTTGCACTGTGACCAGAGTCAAGTAAAAGAACAGTGGCCTCAGAAGCACATAATTATTAGCCTTCAAAATAAGAAGTGAGCTCTTCTTTTACTCTGGGACCTCAGTTCAGGGTCTTGGGTAAACAGTGAGGATGAGAGTAAAACACACTAGCACCAATTTGCAGAAGTTCTTTCAGCCATTATTCAAGTTTTCTTGTTTTGAGTGGTTGTAAGTTACTATTAACTGACTGCAAGAGCAATCCACACAGATGAGGGAATGTGAAAGCAAGGTATAACCTTCTTTTTGCCATGCACCAAAGCCACTCTGAATTCTTGGGTGGAAACTTAGATCTTCTCCAGTATGCAATGACCTCTGAATATGGATGCAACTCTTTTAGTGGTACAGAAATGTCTATGCTCCAATGCCTGCTTCTTCAGAGGCCGGAAGACTGCGCAAAAACCTCCAAGAGAACTCTGCAAGTCACTTTTAACTGGGAAGCACTTCCAGTTTGGATTTAGCAGCTGCACGCTTTGCTTCCCTGGACTCCAGAAAAACAGAAAAACATGCCCCAGGAGTGCCATAGGCCATCTCTCCTCAAACTCTTTATCCATTTTGTCCTGTTCCCTATCATCTGCTTCCTCTGTGGGAAAGCAGCAGCCTCTATCATTTCCTGATCATCCCTACTCTCCTGACTAACATGTCATCCTTGTTAAATTCTTTGCTCCTGTGCAGGAGGCTTCTGCCAACTGGCTGTAGCAGAGCTGATGAGGGTCCAGGACACCTCCATATTTCCTCTCCTTAGTACTGTCTTTTCCCTTTCCAATCTGCCCAGTCTTCTCCAAGGTGCTCCTCAGGCATGGGATTATCTTGCTTTTGGCTTTCACTTAGCCCAACATCCTTCATAATGAATTTAATCTTCACCCTAGGGGCAGACATTCCTGTTCAAATTTTCTGTCTGATTTATTATTTGTGCAAACTTTGTAACTGTACACTCACTGATTCAAGCAAATAAAACAGCATTTGTAGCAGATGTTAGTAAGGGGTCCTACATCCTTAGGCACAGACTCATAACCCAAAATGTGAAAACCTTCTAGCCTGGGAAAAATGATACACTTGCAAGAAGGAAAAAAGTCAGGAAGACCTAACTTGGTTTCAGTTTCAATTTCAGACACACAATGCCAGCTGGAAGAGTTGAGCAGTCTGTCCTAGTTAATTTTTAAGCACAAAAGTGCACAACTTGGAGTAAAATTTTTCAGAGATGTCAGAAGTAAGTAACATCTAGTTCATTCTGGGTTACACAGTAAATGGTATTCTCAGAGCAACTCATGGGAATATAGATTCTAAAAACCTAAAAGCCTATCTAAAAGCCTATCTAACGTACGCTGCCTTGCAAAACACACATTCACTCTCTATGGAGAATATGTTCTCCGTCATGCGGGATGATCTTTCACACTGCTGCATGTGAGGCTAGCTTTCCCAGAGTACTAACCACCTGGAAGTTTTATTTGACACTCCTAGAGTGTCCTTTCAAATTGCACCAGGAAATTTGAAAATCCATATGCATAAAGAGTAAGAGGGCCATAACTGTCACATCTGAGGCTTGGTAGCTGCAGGAACAACTTCATATGGGGCCACATGAAGAATTGCATCCCAACATAGCAGCATTCCCATAGCCTGGAACTTCATCACAACACTAGCGTTGCATACAGAAGGTGTCCCTGCTGAAACTCGTCTTGGGAACTCTGTTTGTCTCAGAGTCTAGAAAACAATAGGAGAAAGAGAAACTGAATGCAAACTGCCCACTCTGCAAGCTTATTCTGCATCCAAACCACTGTGATTCTCCAGATTGCTGTAGCATGACAGAAACTCTGAGGCTTTTTGCATTGTCTGATGAAGACAGGAAGAAAAGTGTTTTCTCCCTGGATTGCCTGAGAAACCAAACAAGCCATGAAAATACTCCTGGGGCCTGAGTGATGATGGACACTAAGCATCCAAAGATACTGAAGCCTAGGAGTGGCTCATTCTTGGCAGGTTGTAGAAAAAACAACATTTAAATTATAACTCTGAGGACTGTCAAGTTTTCTGAAGACAGTACCATCTTCAGAAGGACTTTTGTGATTAGTTAATATCCATCTGGTATGCCTGAGATCAGGTCTACACCCACAAGTAAGCACATAGAATTTTCCAATCTCTTCATTTTTTATTAAACTGTTAGTAATGATGTCAATTTTGCTTTCCAAATAACATGCAGTGAAATATTCGAGGGACTCAAAGAATGGCAGGCATCCCAGCTTATTTGTGCTATGAATTTAAAAAGTTTTGAACAACGCACTCACACAGACATTTTGACAATAAGTTCAAGTACATAAGCCCCAAGTGATTAAGCTAAAGGCAGTCCACAAGCAAATACTTTAAACCTTGTTGTATTTCTAGCTCTGCTTTCACAATGTAGTCTGTTTTGAACTTCTTTTCCAGCCAAGTTTGTCTCTGATGGAAATAACTTATTAAATTTAAGGCTGGTGACTGCAAACATAGATATTGAAAATCATTGAAGGTGGAAAGACTAGGGAGTGCTCTTAATTACTGCTTCATTTGTAACACACAGTTAACTTTGCTCATTGACATTTTTCTAGTGTAATGTATGCAGCATACCATGCTCTTCTCAGCCATTTTGACTCTTTTTGAGAGGAGCAAGAGACAGTTTTACTACAATGAACATCTTATTGCACTGTTGTTTCTCTAGATATTAACTTTTTTAGCCATTTTCCAGCCCTTACATTTGAGAAAATCGCTTGTACCTAAAAAATAGGTTTTGATTTTCCTGGGAGGAAGACTTGAAGAACAACAATGTATCATGTATGATAAGGAAGCTTTCCTGGATCTAAATCTGTCTACAAACCTTGGCATTTCAAACACTAAGGTATGAAGAAATCAGTACAATTGGCTGACTAGTTTGCTTTGAACAAAGGTCATCAGCATCACTGACTTCATACTTAGATACAGCCAGAATCAGATACTTCTCTCTCCAAGACATTCAGCTGCAATATAATGATCACAGAAGCAGTGGGCTCACCTCATATCTAGCTGTTCTCTTTCCTCACAGTGCGCAAAAGTAGAAAATCACAGTCACATGCAGAGGGGCAAGGGTGTCCCTGAGCCATTTTCTATGTGAGGAAAAGTGAAGTAGGAAACATGACCACCCAGGCTATATATTACACCTGACAGAAAACAGTGATAGAGTGGAATAGCATCTGACATATCTTCCAGAGTGCTGCAGCTAGAAAGCCTATGCATCTCAAATAACTGCACTCAAGGGAGTAAATTCTTTGGTTTTCATTTATTTCAATGAAGACCTGAGTGTTTAATTATTATGAGTGAGTCTTGGAAAAGAAGAGTAAAGATGGAACCTCATGAACATACACAAAATTCAAAAGCCAGTATTTGTTCTGCTAGCAAATGCATCAGTCAATGTCCAGAAGTTTCACTTTTGGATGACAGCCAACATTAACCAGCACATTGGAAATACCACTCAGTTCTAATTACCGACTGCTTTGGAAAATATGAATGTCGGTCTATCCAATAAAAATTATTTCATACACATTGCTGCTAAGTACAGCACAGATGTATTTCAAACCTTTTCCTTTGACAAATAGCCATAATTTGACAACATAAGTGCAGTTCATACTTACCTGGGCTGTGGTTCACATAAAATCTTTTACTGTCCCTCAACTATCCAAAACATGACTTAATAGAAGGAATATCTTCTCATGTCAAAATGGCTGTGAATCCTCAATGTTATAATCGAATTTACTCTGGTCCATGTCAGTATTATAAAATGGCAAGGACACCAGCTATTTGGGATGACAAGCTTTTCAACTGAGAAATTTGAGAACAGGAGACTTAGTTGTTGATGTAAAACATTTCTTTCCAGCAAATGTATTTTTTGTAATCTTTAGCATATAGCAACTTCTGAAAGCAGATGTCCCCTATAGCTGCAGTTTGCCATTTGTGAAGGATAGGACCAAAACAGTTTAGAGCCTAAAATCCCTTTCACAAGAAATATTTTTCCCTAGTGATTGCCGAGAAAAGAGACACCTTATCCTCCCCTAATTCACCCCATGACATAGATAAAAGTAGTTTATGCTGCTCTTGACAGCTTCAGTATTACCTAGAAAAGTTAGTCAGTGAGACACTAAGGTTGCTGTGGGAAAGAAGAAAACAAGGATTGGGTGTGAAATGCCTGTAAAACACCAGGATCTCTGGCAAAGAGAAAGATGGGAAAATGGGAACACAAGGGGGGAAAAAATCAGGAAGAAGAACCTTGGCCAAAGCACAGTATAACAGTGCAGCAATGCAAGAAAAATGCCACCTATTAGCGGTAGCAGCAAGCCTGTATGGAGCAATTTTACTTGGCAAAAAAGTATCCCATAAGCGAGGCAACCTGTTGGCTTCTCTTTTCTGTCCACACTCCACTTGTTTCAGTTAGAAAGGAAATCTAGAAGATAGGCATTTAACATCTCATGCAGTAATACTAGGTCAACTCTTCCCAACTCTTCTTTTTCTTCTGTGAACATTGTCAAGCCATCCACTTTTGCAGAAAGTTATTTTCTAGTACTCAAAACAATGCTCTAAAGGCAACTGGGGGAATATTTATATTGTAAAACAGCACAGACTGATGAATGCTCACTAAAATGAACTGCCTCTCAGTGCTGGCTGAGCAGCAGGGTAAGCAACCCATGTTGTTGTGCTTGCTACTGTATTAGGAAGGCTATGGCCCCAAGGTGCAGACTAAAGTAGACCCAGGTATCTGTGCTGAGGTCACCTAACCAGCAGAGGTACGCACATGGCCTGCCTCCGTGCACAGTAATCCATACAGCCCTTTCCAAGTTGTAAGCCTTAGACATTCTGCCAGGCTCACTCCTTAAATTACTCCTTAAATCGAACAGTGGAAATCTCTTGTGTGCATGTTTCCCAGAGCCTTTGTGCTGCCTTGTAACCAGGATGATTTGTGGTGCTCAAGAACAGGTATCTTGTACTTATTTTCATGTAGATGTGGCAAGGGTGAGGGCTGACTACTGAAATATCATTTCTTTCAAAGTATTAAGGGGACATGGAGGAGATGAGACACTGCTTTAAACAGCCATGTCTGGAAAACGTATTTGCATAGTACTTACAGAAGAGCTGAGCAGAAACAGAGGGGTTTTTTTAATCTCTTTCTGAATGCAAAAGCAAGCAAAACTCTAAAGATACAAATCTTCAACATAAACTTCTGAAATCTCTCTGACCTTTACAGCTCTAACACTTGAACAGGGATCACTCCATACTTCTTTTTCTTGAACTTCAGTTTATCTCTTTTTATACAATGTTACTAGTCTGTTAAAGGTAAGACTTACACAGCATAAAAGGACAACCTTGCAATAAGTCCTATTTTGAGGGGGTGCAGTGAGTAGAATGATGAAGTTTTGTGTACCATGCAGTGCATCAGGTCATCTCTTAGCCTTTAGAAACACTCATTACTTTTCCCATAGCCTACATCAGTAGCAAATTTCCTACAACTAGTATGGCATGGCATTCTATGCAACCCAACAGGCCGAAGCAATCCTTTACAGAGACTCCTTTCACACTTGCATGCCAAGGTATCTCTTGGGGAAGCCTGATTCAATGACTCTGACAGACTATTAAAATCACAGAATCATAGAATGTTAGGTGGTTTGAGTAGACTTTAAGGATCACCTAATCCCAATCCCCCTTGCCATGGTATGTTAGGATGTAACATAGGCTGCGAATATGTTAACTCCCTACTATGTTCGTCTTTATCATTTGCTCCTCAGAACAATCATCTTCTTCCTGCAGTTTCTATATCTTCCTCCAGCAGATTTTTATCTTCCATAATAATGGCAGAGTCTTTTCAGAAGTAGGGCAAAGTCAACCCCTTATCCTAAATACCTTCTTTGTTAACTCAGTTTCTTACAGGTACTCTCCATTCTGCATACTTTCATGTTAGAGAGATCCAGAAGCTAGGTTTGTCACCTCTCTGCAGTGGGCACTAAATTCTTAGACAGAGTACCCCAGAAGAGTTGCCTTTCTGTTCTTATGGCAGACAATTCCTCTGCTTTTCAGAAGCTGACCTTCAGCCATGGCATATTTCACACATCATCTGGAGTCAACTTCTTCTCCCACCTTTTCCCCTTCTCACAAACAATATTTTTCCTCTTTTCACAACTGCTTTCCAGTATAGGGTACAACCACAGCAATGCAGGGCTGTGACCTCCTCTGATGTCCCCCAGACCTTGCAGGCCACAAGCACTGCTTTGTGATGTTTTTGTTGCAATACAGGGCTTCTCACATGAATAAGCATTCTCCACAAATAGCCAGAAGCTGTAGCCATGACTCATGAAGGCTGAAGCTGCTACCAACTGACCTGACTTTTTGCAGTTGAATCCGGATGCTCTTTTTTGAATAATTGTTTGAGGGTTTCATATAAGAAACACCCATGTGGATCAAGCTACATCTGCCTTGCCAGATCTCCAAGGTTCACTTCATCTAGCTGCTTGTATCCAGCCAGGAATTTCTCCATTCAAATAGATTTCTGATATCAGAATGATCCAAGTGTGTTTTATACCAAATTGAGGATGTAGCAATACAAATAGCTGTAAAAGGCAATTCATTTTTCTGTATGGCAAACTGCAAATTTACAATCTTTCTTTTCTTCTTGCAAATGCTTCTGCTCATGTCTACGTCTAGTGAAAAATTCTGGTGGCTCAGACACATTTAAGCACAGAAACGTATCAAGACACATGTCATCTTGAACAGGTTGCTGAACCCATGCTGCTGCAGTACTTAATATCTACCATGGAACTGTAAAGACCCAGTACTTAGATTCAACGTTCAATTTTATTTCAACTTTCTTGCTCTGCTACCAAAGTGGTGGATAAGAGAAAAACTGAACACAGAAGTGGCCACGCAAGTGCTGCTGCCAATGAGAACAAACAAGTAGATGCTGTAATCTGTGATACATTGGCAACTAGTGCTCAGCTTTCTTTTGAATTATAATGTTCACCAGAGTGTAGATAATGATAATATGTTGTTCTCATATGTAATGGAGGAACTCAAGGCATTTTGCAGGCATTAAACTGTTAAGTTACATGAGTATGTTTTTTGGTCAATTACTGCTCTCTCCAGTCAAAACTTTCTGTGGGTGTAGCCCTATTAAACTCTGTGTAGTTATGTAAGAACTGAATACAGGCCAAACTTATGTAAAGAAACTTAGTCAGGAAGAAAATGTGTGGGAGTACTGAGAATGTCATCTCTGTAGGTTAGCTTTACTGTAAACAAGCTATATACCTTCAGATCCATTCTTGCATTTCTTCTGGTTGTTTGCTGCTATAGATTTTATTTATCATTACAGTATCTCTGGAGTCTGAGCTCAGACTGTGAGATCTCAGGATGCTACTCCTTGATCAGCTGAGGCACACAGGCTGGTTGCTTGAAGTAGCAGAGCATGGGGACAATGAACTTCTGTTTCTCCTTTGATACGCCACCAAGAATGTCAGTGATATTCCGGACCTGACAAAGATGTTGCTATTTATTGCTATCATCTACTCACTTTGCAAAACACAGAGAAAGATCTCAATGGGAAATTTTTTAACTTTATCTCTTTTCCAAACTATGGTTTCAGTGTGTAAGGAGACTCAGATCAAAAACATTAGCAGTGAGTACTACGGGTAGCAGAGTATTCCTGTACACCACAGCTGCTGTCAACAATCACTTAAAACTCCTGCAACACCTCTGAGCCAAAATACAGCCACACTGGGAAACACTGGCAGACATTGAGGATTTTCAAGCAAAACAAACATTTCCACCCAACTTAACTGTTAGCACAACATACACAGACGTTTCACTAAGGAGCACGTCTTTTTCACCTCTGTTCATACAATCATCTCTTGTCTCCATATAGCAGAAATACTAATTTTCTATATCTGCATCCCAGACTTAGTACCTCCTTTTCTATCTTCCACTTCAAAAAAATAAAACTAGACAACATACACAAAACAGCTACCAAGAGCAAGTTTGAGGATAAAATTCTCAAAATATCTTAGTCTTTCAGTTCTGTTTAAGACATCGCAATCCTGAAGCATTTAGTGTTATCAAGGTGGACAGAGCCCAGAATATGACTCAGAAAAGAGGGTGAAGGAGCTAAGTTTGTTTCATCAGGAAAGACAAGGTGCTTTAGTAGCAACTTAAAAATATTTGTAGGGCATTACAAATAACCCTTGCCATCAGTTGCAGACAGAATACCCAGTGGCAGTGGCCAGACAGTCCACTTTGGAAGACACAGGCCAGACAAAATGAAAACCTTTTGGAAGCTGCAGATGATGATGCAAGCCTGGATGGGCTCACCACAAATTAAGAGCAGGTGTCTTTGTTGTCTGTCTGGATCTCAGGTGGAAATTTCGCGTTGACAGAACTAGTGAAATTTTCTAGGATGAAGTGCAGAGTGATGAAGAAAAGAAGAAAGACAGACACAGCTGGTAGGCTAGGAAGGAAAGAAGTTCAATCATTGATGTAACTTTCTTGATTCTTGGGATCAACTTTAATCTGTTAGACTATCTCACAGAGGTGTATCACTTCTCATGATGACAAATGAATGATATTTTCTTCCCTTGAGGCCATTTGACTTCATCACATATTTTGACAGCTACATGATTTTGAAGACAGCACTTGCCAAGAGATGTCATTGTAATTCACAGATACTTTCTCCAGAGAGGGAAAAAAGGTAATTTAGTGAAAGTTAATAAAGAAATTAGGAGAGAGAAACTGCACCATGTACCTAAGTTTTGGTTGGGACTTTATTGCCACAAATAATAAAACTAGCAATTAAACTGAACTTCTCAAAATATTTAAAATAAAATTAAGTAAGAGTTACTCTTCACAACTTTGATAGCAAGTAAAACTAAAAAAAAAAAAAACCAACAAAACTTCAAGAAGCTTTTTGAATTGTTTATGATTTTTTTTTCTTTTTCTTTTTTCTTGTCTCCTGGAATTGTAAATTCCCGCTGTCACTGCCCGGAATTTCTCTTATTTTGGATTAAACTCAGATGATCTGTACTATGTTGAAATGGTATTTTCAGTCTGAAGGTCAGGATTAAAACCCATGTGGTTTCAGATCACTGTGTTGCAATACAATTATTTTTGGAATTCATTATGATATACTGTTTCTTGTGTGCAGTATGATGTCAGCTATCTGTTGTTTCCTAGCCTGTGCCTAATCTGTGATCACTTCAGTGCAACGCGTTATCAATTTGTCCCAACACCTGCAATTATGGTGATGCTGGTTTACATCTCTAGCTTTCATAATAATAAAAATATAATTTCAGAGCTAAGTTGAAATTAATTCAATTTGGAACAATGGAGTAATCAAACTCCATTCACTACCACACTGTTGATGTATGGACATTTAATTTACATAGCAAGGAAAAAACTCTGGAATTGCTGCTGTGAAATGGATCACAGGATGCCAGATGTAATATTGAGGAGTTTTAGTATTATACTGTATGTCCACATACACCTTGTAGTGTTTTTCAAAATTCATGTTTGAAGTCAGAAATACCAGTCTATTTGGACTGTCAGGTTAGAAAACTCCACCTGAAAACATTATCAGTCTCAATGGTTCATTGTCTGAAGCAACCTATCTAGAGGAGAGAATCACTTTGCTCCTCGTAAAGGGCAAAATGCTAAGTATGGAGCAGGTGTAGTTTACTGAGAATATTAACTTTTTTATGGCAATTTGTATAACAAAAGTAAGTATAACATAGCATGCAGAAAATTATAATCCATATTCTACCTAAGCAACAAGATGGTGTAAAATCCAGTTATGAAAAAACCCTATCTTAAACTTGAGTATCTATTATTTTTGATAAAACGGGTCTTAGAATCCTTTCTAATTTACACATTCTGGAATTTCATATCAAGTACCTGAGAAGAAAATCTGAAGCGTATATATTGTTATTGCAGTATAAAATATTTCAGGTGTTAAGAAATTTCTTTTCAGCCTTACTTGGAATTCATTCATCCTTCTTTACCTTTGTGTTTTTGGGATATCTGTTTCGTTCATTTTGCATATTACAAGTACTTGGAGGACATATTCCATCCTGACTACCCCCAACTTCCTTGCCACTTTACAGACGCAGAATATACCTGTTTTCACTGTTTTCCAGGATTGTTTGTTCAGCAGCTGGTAGACATGGTTTTGAGGCTCCTTTCCCCTAGACCTTCACGATTTAGGCAGTGGAATATAGAGCTTTTTGGTATTTGGGAATTCTGATGGTTGGTGCTGTGGCAACCAACAAAGAATTGCATGGCCTCTTGAAATCTTTCTGAAGTAGAGTAAATCCCTGCGAAAGAGCTTCTTGCTTGAAATGTTACACGGAGGTTTATGTTGAGATTATGGAGGTTTTTTCTGTGATTGATTCTGTCTAGGGACCACTGCATACAGCATAAATGAACAAGCTGTATGTTTGAAAAAGCCCATAAAATGTCTTCTCTTAACATTCCTTATTCAGTAGGCCATCTTACTATCCCACCTCCTCTCCCAATATTCCCTATTGCATAGCACCTTCTTGGAGGAGGCATTTATGCTCTGATCTAATGATTCTGCCTCTCTGTTGTGAAATGGATTTTAACTTGCCCCTGTGAAAATCCTAGTGTAGACAGGACAATCATTACATATTACAGATGACTATACTAAAGACAAATGAGCATTTACTGTGTCAGCCTAAGATACCATAAAATCACTTGACTTCTCATACACTAAAGCCATTTTTTTTAAAGTAGGTGTGCTTTCATTATTAAGGATCCCAACTAGAAGGAGAGGGGAGTTATTCATAGGGGAAAGAAGTTATACAAAATCAGAATTGTAGCAGAGTAATTAAAAAGTTTATTAGCAAAAAACCCCAAACCTGCCACTTAGTCTTTTACAAATCCACTGTTTAAAAGCAACACAAATATATTAATGCTTAGAGGGAAATGTTTCTTTAAAAATGAATAGAAGCTAGAGATGAACTTTTATGATAATGTCAAGATGGTAATCAAATGCTGCAGATTAACAGCAGTGAGATGAAAGGCACTTTTGGGCAATATCAGGGGCTATATTTCTCAGTGTTGCATTTCCCCAAGTGTTTAATGTTTTCCTGGATATAAAAGAATATTATCACTTCATACAACTAAAGGGCAGGAAACGTGTGTTTCTTTGATTATCCCCAAGGTCTCATTCACTGGATGATTGTTACACAGATGGCAGCCCTATTTCTCCAGCATTCTCAGCATTCTCAGTTATATGATAACTGCAAGCCTGTCCTTGATTTCAGTGTGTTTTTATGAGTTACACAAAAAGGTAATATCACACACCATCACTGCTTTTATTGAATAGCAGTTGAATGAACCCAGAATCACAGAATTAACTAAGTTGGAAAAGACCTTTATGATCATCAAGTCCAACCTATGACCTAACATCATCTTATCTACTAAACCATGGCACTAAGTGCTTCATCCAGTCTATTTTTTAAGACTTCCAAGGACGATGACTCCACCACCTACCCAGACAGCCCATTCCAATGGACAGTCACTCTTTATATGAAGATTCTTCTCCTATCATCAAGCCTAAACTTCCTCTGGCATAGCTTGAGACTGTGCCCTCTCATTCTGTCACTGTTTACCTGGGTGAAGAGACTGACCCTCACCTGGCTATAACCTCTTTTCAGGCAGTTGCAGAGTGATAAGTTCTCCTCCTTCTCTTCCCCAGGCTAAACAACCCCAGCTCCCTCAGCAGCTCTTCACAGGGCTTGTGTTCCGACCTCTCATCAGCCTTGCTGCCCTTCTCCAGACATGTTCAAGCATTCTCAACATCTTTTTAAATTGAAGGGCCTGGAACCGGACACAGTACTCGAAGTGTGGTCTAAGCAGTGCTGAATACAGGGGAAGAATGACTTCCAACACCATGCTTCACAGGTTCCCCACATGGAGGGAGTTTCTGTCACACACAAAAACCTCTTGTGACTTCAGATCTGCTGTTCCAGGACTCTGCAGGGATATTGCCTCAAAGAATCTTAGGTACAGCATGGTTTAGGAGAAGTAATATGAAATGGTAATTTTTTCCTGTAAAACTATGACATGGAGGTGGTACATGAAACTGAAGCAAATTTGTAAGGGGTTAACCTGAAGGTTTGTTTTTTTTCTGGGGGAAGGGAAACAATTATCATATGTGTATTTATTTGGGGGAAAATCAATGAACTTGTAAGTAGAACATACTATATAAACAGGAGGTTTTCTATACTTGGTGTGCATGATAGGCTTGGAATTATTACCCATGCATCTGGTGCCACATAAAGAATGCCTGTTTTCTAAAATTATATATTTGAGAGTTTACTTTTTTGGCCATTTTTGGGTAACAAATGAACTGAATGCTATCGCAAAATTCTTAGTTTTGAAAATTTCTATGCATTCAGGAAATTCTAATTTGTTGATTTGATTAACTCAGATCCCAGTCAACGCTCTTGAACTTGGCTTGGTCTTTTTCTAGAGTGCATTACAGTATCCTCATTTTTCCACCCACCCACCCACAAGTCATGGATCAAATTTGTTTCTATTGTAATTTTTTCCTAGATTAATTTTTGATCCACTAATATGGATCAAAATCCATTGTGGAGTAAGTTTATCTATCTGTATTTTCCTTCTAATAGTCTCTAAGCTTGTATTCTGGCCTAATACAGCTGTTATATATAGCTGATGCCCGCTTTAATACCTAACATGACTGGCTTGTGCCTCTAATCCTCTAGGAAACACTAAAGCACTCACCTGTAGAAGATAATTCATACAATCCTTGTTGATAATATGGGTGCCTGAGAAATCATCTGATTTAGTACCTGGACTACTTAGGTGGAAAAACATGCATGCTCTTGAAAATAACTGGCACAGTCAGCCCATGAGTTCATGAAGCCCTATGCTTTCCAGCAGGTGCTGGCAGTAAAAGCAGCATTGCTTTTTTTCCCATGCTTTTCTTTCCACATCCTACTTCTTAAGTACATGATGCAAATCCACTTGTGCAGAGTCAGTTTTATCCTTTATGATTTAATGTGAGCAGTATATAATGCAGTGAAGAGCCAGAGTGTGGTACAAGTTGCAGGGTGCACAATGTATGTCTAAAAGCTCACCCACAAAAGTGATCTGGAGATAAGAATTATTTATTAAAAATAAATAAATAAAACAAGTTAATAAGAAAGACGCACATATTTGAGCATCTCTTTTCCTATTTAAATACATGTTAAACCCCTGTAAATTAAAGCTGAGCAAACCAAGCTTAACTTTGCAGGTAATGCCAGTTCTGACAAGTTAAGCATCAGAACCCCTGATGTCCACCACAGAATAAAGAGGCTGCTGGGGGAGGAAAATGCTTTGCAGCCAAGTAGCTTTTCTCATGGCAGGAGTTGAGCAAACAGAAATAGTATGATTTAATGGTACCAGACATTGTTCTGAGATGAGACCTGCCTCAGAAGTGGTGCATGAACCATGGAAGACTGTCATCAGATGTATGTTGTGGTGGATATCTCATCAACTTTGTTCTTCTTCCTTTTGTTATTTCTCAAACCCACAGCATAGCTACTCATAGCTCTGTCAAATGTACATGTTGATACTTTCAGATGTCTCAAGTTAAAGAACGTCTGTAGTCATACAGATGTGCCACCAGGGGTCAGGTTGTACCCAGCACAACCAAGCTTGACTAGAAACCACCTCTGTGCAACGTGCAGGCAGAAAAGCTGCCCATAACGTGTCCACAGTGTGTGGACGACCCAGTCTAAGTATAAGTAGGATCTGGAGGCTATCCAGTGAGCCCGCGGGGGGACTTCGGACTCCCAGAAGAACGGAGGCTGGACAGGCTCTGCTAGGCTGCCTGGAGCCGGCCTGTGCTGCTAATGCCATCTACTGGCTACATCGTTACCTAGCTGTGGCCCGTGGAAGAGCCTGCAGACAGGCGCACACCCCACTTACTTCTTGCTGTGGAAAGCTGACATACTTAGAAACCATGCGAGAGCTGACCGTGAGGCACAACCAGCAAAAGACCAAAGTATGCAATCACAGAGACCCTAGCCGTCCTCCATCTACCCTATAAGAGAAGTCCTGGGAAATTAAGCTTTTTTTCTCCTAGCTCAAGGGCCTTTGTTCCTTCCTTATATATTCAGCACAGATCTACTCATGGGAAGCTATTCGTCAGAACTGAGGCTATCCTGTGTGGGAAAACAATGCTTCTTCTGAAACGTGATTCACTTCTGGTGTCTGCTATTGCTGCTGGAGGGGCTTGCGGCTCTGGCAATGCCCTTGTGGTGAGAGCAGTGGGAGCCACAATGCGGAGAGTTGGATATGCTTAAACCTGTAGTGATCCTACAATAGACTGGATGTAGGACGTCAGGGTACTACTCATTACTCTCACTGATATCTCACATTCAGTCATTCTAGGAGCTGTGAATGCAAAAGTTTCTCACTGACTGAGAGAAATCTACAGTACCAGCAAAGAAACACGGTGACTTGCAGTCAGATCCCAGCATAGCAGCTTTCTCGGAAGAGTAAAGAGTCAAAGGAGAAGCAAACTTGGAGTAACAAGGTAACCAAATAAGCATGCACATTGAAGTACAGCTACTCAATCAATGTAAAACTTGAATTGCCAGGCAATGAAGCATCCCAACAACATGACAGAAGAAAATTCAAAGTCTCGAAACCTTCTGGTTTTGAGATTCAATGATCATGAATGACTTAAATTTGCCAGTCAGTTGAACTGAATAAAACTTTAAGATGTGGTCTATGTTGTGTCTTGAAAAACAACAGAGCAGTTCCACAAGAGTGGTACTACTGACACATATTTAAAAATGGGATTCAATAGCTTTTGTCTAACCTCATTCCATTTTGCAACAATAACAGTTCTGATGTGGTGTTCTAAGGATTTACAGAAAGTTATATTCTATTAGGTGCACCAATCAAAGCAGATAATACCATGTCGTTTGGTTTTCCACTCCATCTCCCCACCTCTTTGCATGCTGTGTCATCTCTTGCAGACAGATAAGCTGTTATCTGGGACAAAGAGATTTTCCACAGTGTTTCAGAAGCAGTGTCACAGCTGTGATGACCTCAGCTGGTACAACTATTTGTTCTAAAGACAGTATTACTTCTCCCTACAACTCTGACCTTATTTTTACTCACACATCCCTTTCTAGGAACCCAGGCTGATCTCACTGGTACTGTTGGTACAGCTTTGTTTGGGCCAAAAAAGTTCCCATGTGAAAATCAGTCTTTAGTCATGTATCTTAGATCAAAAAAATCTTTCAGACTTGGTTTCTTAAGATAACGGCCGATCTTTTACTGTGAACTACAAGATGCATCATCTGCTAGACTTAAACTAAAAACACCTTAATTAAAGAAATCCTGGTAATTAATGAATACTATCATAATCCAAATTTGTAGTGCCTATAGTTCACTAATTGTGCCCTTCTGTCTTTCTCTCCATTCTTGCTGCAGTCCATCTACTTAGGCTGACGGACTGGGCCACATAGAGAAAAAATCAAGTTGTGGTGGGAGTAAAAAGGAGTGCAGAGAAAAGGAGAGAGCAGAGCTGATTCTGTGGCAGACTCCTATCATGACCTCAGAAGTACTCCTACTTCCCTTCACACTGTCATACCTAAAAAAATCACATTTGAACTCAATCATCTTTTAGAATCTACAATTTTAGATCATCATGTCCAGTGGAATTATGATTGATAGGACCCTCAGTACCTGAGTTTCTGCATCAGGGAAACTGTACAACTATTTGCTCTGCAATTTCTTGTGATGTGATGGTGGAGTAAACATTTCTTAACACCTGTGTTATCAGATTTCATACTGAGTAATAAGGACTCTGCACTTTGCCATCAGAGGGTTATAAATACATAAACAAAGGTTTTGTAAGTCTTCCAGTAACTTTAACATTCTTGGTCATCAGACATGATGCTCAATTAATATGAATCAAAAGCAACTGTGATAAGCCACTTTACCACAGAAAGTAGCCCAACCTTCTTACAGTTATATTTTATTTGATCATGCCTAGTGGCTCTCAACATCAGTCCAGCAAATTTTAAGTTTTAGAAATGGCCAAAAAGGACATTCTTTTCTGACACAAAGTGACCTGCCCTGCAAGTGTACTTTTAACAATTAATTTCATGGAGTAGACAATGAAGTAGAAAGGATCTACAGCTCTTGAAATTAATGTATTGGGTGCTTGCATTGCAAGGTTCCAAGAATCACCTTCATGCGCTGTGATCTGATATATACAAAGGCAGAATGTCCAATGGCTGCTAGACCACTGAGTGGAACTGCTCAGGACAGAACTATCCATCATGGATGATCTCTGTTTAAATTTTGCTTACAGTCTCTGGTAAAATTAACAGCAAATTAAAGGTTGCCAAGTACCTTAAAGGAACTGCTACTGCAGTAGAATGAGTTTCCTGTAGAGATCATACAAAAATTTGATTTTATTAGCTGATCAAAAAGCCACATAATGAAGATGCTCCTTTCCTTTTTTTGAGAAAAGAAGGCATTGCTGTGTATTTCTTCATTCAATTACTATTTATGGAGTGATATCTTACTCCTGCTACTAACACATCTCTTATAAAGAGAATAAATTCAATGCCATGATGTGAATACTAATTTCAACATCAGGAAATAAGACATTTATTTCTGAAACAGGATCTTAGAAAACAGGAAGAGTCAATGTGATGTTGACTTAGAAGCATAAAGATGTGCTAAAACATTTCTGTGATGGACAATGAAAATTAACCATACAAATTTGCTTTCATGCAACTGCACAGGACCATAGATATTTATCTACTTAGCTTTTAGCTGAGATTCTAAAGAAAACGAAGTGTGTTCCATTCCTGTTTTGTAACAGATTTTAAAACCACATAGGCCAAATCCAACTAAATTTGAATGCATAGTAAGTTCTCAGTCGTCTCTGTAGGACATAGTTCTAAAAGATTTATGAAAATGAGACAAAAAATAATGCCACCAAACACCAATCTGTTCCTCTAAATAAGGCTTGGCAAGAATATTATACAGCACAGAGAAATTCTACAGGAAAAAGACTTTAAGAATGCCACAAAAATCGGAAAAGGCTCAGATACTGCATTTTTAGACATTAATATTGCAGTTAGCACAAAGACCTGCTGGAGTGTCGAAAGGAGACCAATGAAGCACCTAGAAAGTGTCTACAGCATAGGTCTTGCTAGGAGTGACTGAAGGAGCTGAGGATGTTTATCCTAGAAAAAAGGAGGCTCAAGGGAGTCCTTACTGCTCTCTACAACTCGCCGAAAGGAGGTTGTAGTGAGGTGGGGTCAGCTTCTTCTTCCATAAAATCAGCAATAGGGCAAGAGGAAATGGCCTCAAGGTGCACCAGGGGAGGTTCAGTTTGGATGCTTGAAGAAATTTCTTCACTGAAAGAATGGTTAAGTATTGGAATGGGCTGCCCAGGGAAGTGGTGGAGTCACCCTTCCTAAAGATATTTAAAAGAGATGCAGATGTAGCAATTAGGGATAAGGTTTAGTGGTGGATTTGGCAGTGTTGTGTTAATGTTTACATTCAACGATCTTAAGGTCTCTTCCAACCTAAACAATTCTAAGATTCTATGAGTCTGTGAAACTGTACTGCTGTTTTCTGAAGAAGTTGTGAACAGATCCCTGAGTCTATGCTCTATAATTCACTGATAGTAAGTAGAAAGACCTATTGATTTCACAGGGAAACAGAAGAGAAATAATCTAAAATACACAGCAGAGGAAAAGCAGCAGCTACAGATAAAAGATTAATGAGCTTCAGTGACGAGTACAATGGAGAGAAGGGTTGTCCTCAGCTTTGTCTCTGAAAAGTTAAAAAATGCAGTTTTTCAGGACAGAAAGGTGTATCTCAGTTGGCCTGGACTTCCTACAGGACCTTAAACTCAAAATCAAATAATGATCAAATCAGATCATCTCTTAAAAGCCTGTAGGTCACTACAGCAGTCTCCTACTGTCCATGATCTTCATCACACTGCGAACTAAGTACTATCTACATAGACTATGTTTCTACCATAAACAGCATTTAAGGCCAGGATAACTTTCTAGTCTGTCATCTGGAGATGAACAAAATCTGTATATGCACAGCCCAATTTATGGTGATATTTATTCCTGAAGACAATGTAATAAAGACATGCAGCATAGTTCTAAACCCATAATAGAACACAAGGAACAAAAAATTGTCTCTATTCTCTAATCGGTTTGCTATTGAGGTAAATTGATGACTCCCACACAGTGACACAAGTCATCAGTGCAGTCAGTTTATCAGTAATTAGGCTTGCACAGACATAACATAAGAATAAAATCATGAGTTTGAAAGCTTCCATGGCGCTTTCTTAGGGACACATTGTGTCAGCATGTGGGGATGTGTGTGACTTACATAGCCCTACTTTCCTTATGCTTTATTGAAAGGACGTGGTTAACTGCTTGTAACAGAGGAAACCCCAGATTTAGACTTGCAGATGGCCTGTGAAGATTCCTTTCATATGTTCTCAGGATAACATCTCAGTATTTGATAATTTCTTATTCCCTGGCTCTTTTTCTGGCTTTCAAGGGAAAGTCATATAAATTACTTTTGTAGTGCCATTAGCTCACTTTTCACACCTTGTAAAATGCACATACTTATTATGAAATCTTTTGGAAAATTTTTTCAAGTATGTTAGATTTCATAATCACAGTTTTCCACATTACTTACACAAACACAGATATGGATTCCAGTATTGCAGCTTGAAAATCAAATTACATGTCTATGTCAACAAAGGGATGTAAATCCAGTGAAACCAAATATATAATGAGTATCTCAAAACTGAGGAATATATTTGTGTAAAACAAGCTTTCAGAAGCAGTTCTGGCTCAATCAAAATACGCATTAAGTTTAAAAGGCAATCAACTACACAAAAGTCTTATCTTCTAGCGCTGCAAGGAACCTCTTCTAAACCAATCTGTATCCCAAAGACCACTTCAGAAATGAGTAAATAAGATAACAGACCAAACACAGGGCTAAAAGTGAAAGAAGGGAGAGGGAGGATAGTTAATTAGCTGCCAGTGCAAAGGATCTAGTCTGAAAACAGAGGGACTTGCATTTTAACTCTTAACTGTAGCTCTTGGGAACCCAATGCCAGTGGCAGAGGAAATGCTATGTACAATACTGCTAGAAAGTACAACCCCTCTGCTGACTCAAGAGAAAAGTTATTTTAGATAGGCACATCCTGGTTTAACACTCATGACGAAAGTTATTTCAGGAACTGATATTTTACACAGATTTGTAGCTGAAAGAGTCTATCATTACAAAGGTGATTCTTGAGAAATAATGAAGGGCTGGTGCATCCATCTTGTTTCTTTCAGACATAAATTTTTCAGACTGTGGGACACAACTTCAGCAAAAGTCTCCCTGTTACCCATGGGCTGATGAAACTATTACTGCTGGCAATTGAAAATAGCTCTCACAACGCATGAACAATAGACACAGGACACTGAGTGATATGAACAGTTGAGAAAAAACCTTATTACAAGAAATAAAAAGGCTGGGGGTATTTTGGACTAGAAATTATGTCCTTAACCATTTAGCATAGCAGTGAATAATAATAGCAGAGAATCAGATATGTTTAACATCTACTGCTAGTTTTGAAGCATTCGGTAAAGAAAAGCTTCCAAATCATCCTATTTGCCTGTGCTACCACGTGTCTAAATCAAAAGCAGCACTTGGTCTTCTACATTTTATCTACCTCTACAAAATTGAAGACCATGTACACGTGGCCATCCTACAGTTGCTTACTTCGTAACAGGCAAACAAAAAACCCGACATAATTCTGGCCAGGCAATGTTTTAAAACTATTTAAAACTTTTGTTTCCCATGCCATCTTAACTATTGCTTAATATGAACACTCAAAACATGAATAGAATAAAAAACCAGATAATACAGATTGTGTTAAAAATCAAACAGAATGGAAGAGATCTCTAACATGCTGATGCACAGGCAGTTTCCTGTTAGTCCTACTATGCTTCACTAGACCAAATCAATACTTTTTAAAGGAATATATTACTACTTCGTAGCTCTATACTCAAGGCTTTCTGTCCTATTTCCTCCCTCCACTTGCATCCGCTTTTTATAAAAATACACCAACAGCACAGAAAAGATTAATTCTAAGAAATCACTCATGTTCAATTATGGATTCCACATAGAAGGACGGGAAACTGCATGGGCAAGTGAGGTTCTTCAGTATTGTGATGTGGCCATTACTGAAACTCTCTTCAGGTGAGTTTTGCAATGATCTTAAATCATTAGATGGCAGCTTTACAAGTACTGCTGATGCTCCGGGACAGAAAAATGGTTTTGTCCAAGGAAAGACAGCTCATTTCAAGTGAAGAAGTGATAACAGATAGAATTTAAGGGGACAACATTATATTTTGCTTTAAGTGAACTGGAATAAAAGCTCCATTTAGAGGAAATATTTTGGAGTTATTAGACTTCAACTTTGAGAGAAATGTTTAGAGTTATTAGACTTCTCTAAAACCTGTATAAAAAGATTTTTTTTAATAGAAGTTCTAATTTTTAATGGTCCTATAAGGAGCCATTAAGTAACAGAAGAAACACTACTGTTGTGATACACAGATTTCATGAAGCAAACTGTGACACAATAAACCTATTCACTTGTGTGGCTGCTCTTTGAAATAAATATGCTTTAAAATTATTTTACCTTCCAAAATTCCCTCAGAAATAAGAGACAAAAATAGTAAGAAAATCTAGAACTTTGTTATTTAAACCTAATAATAATAATAAATTTTTCCATCTGTCACTGTTAAAATTAGTGTAATTGAAGTGATGGTTTATTGAAGTTAATGGGATAATATGTGGGCACTCACTACCAATAAAGAAAGGTTATATATTGACTTAAGCAGCAAGTATTTGGCACCTATAAACTAACTGTGGGAAATTACTTCCAAGCCTGTGACAATAGCTGCTTCAGGTTTAAGTTTACATAAAATTGCAGAAACGTAAGGTTGGGAAAAAAAGGGCAGAGTAATGTGAAGTTCATTCCACAGTATGAGATGCCTTCCCCCAGCATCCACCTGCTCCGGCGTGGGTCCTCCACGGGCTACAGGTGGATCTCTGCACTCCTGTGGTCCTCCATGGGCTGCAGGGGGACAGCTGCTTCACCATGGTCTTCCCCATGGGCTGGCCTTGGTCAGCAGTGGGCCCAGCCTGAACATGGGGGGAAACTTCCAGCAGCTTCTCAAAGAAGCCTCTCCCTCAGGCCACCCCCCCACTGCTACCAAAACTTGGCCAATTCCACA
This sequence comes from Serilophus lunatus, assembly GCA_013399895.1. Taxonomy (NCBI): domain Eukaryota; kingdom Metazoa; phylum Chordata; class Aves; order Passeriformes; family Eurylaimidae; genus Serilophus; species Serilophus lunatus. The sequence continues at coordinate 22,848 of VXBA01000118.1, forward strand.
TAACTGCTGATATCAGAGAAAGCTCCAACCCATTCAGTGTCTGCAAGTTCTGAGGGTGAATTCTTTGACTTTCCTCCTTTCCATGTCTACTCTGGGTTTCTCTTCTGTGCCAGCTAACGAGTATGCATCAGTAGGTTAAACATAGATCTCTGGCTTTTGGACATGACATCCCAAATTAGCATTCCACAAGATGAGGTACTCTGGAGCACAGGGAAGCAGCAAAAGTTTCTACCGGGAAGGTGGAAAGGAAAGCTTCCAGGACTGGATAAAGGGGCAGGGACACATTGTCCTGGCAGTGGTCACTGCCATCACAGAGGGAAATCAAATGAGAAAGGCTGCTGCAGATTGGAGGAAAAAAAAGTAAATTAACACAAAGAAGTTGGCTTTAAGGAAGGACTTTCTGAGACATAGATTCTCTCCTTTTTGAAAGCTTGACATTTATTCCAAAATATTTTGTTGGGTTTTTTTTTTTTTTTAAATAAATCCAAGCACTCTGCACATGATTGGATTATTAGTATCTGTAGACTCATTTCCCACTCTTTCAGTTGGTATCATTCAAATAGATCTTTGCCTTAAAGATCACCAACAAAATATGCACCAAGATGAAAAGTTTTCACTGTCTCTTTGATAATGAATGTTTAAAGCTACACCTAGGAAAAGAAGCTTTCATCTTTTTGTCTTAGATGATTGCTTACAGAGTGTAAAGAAGAGGTCAAGATTCACTGTTCAACTCTGTGTGGCACTATGACAACTAGCCAGCTATTAATGGCTAGTGTAGCTGAATTGGGAAGAATTTATGTTAAAACCTTCTGCCAGGATTCAGCTGACTGCTTTGTTCCCTTGATCAGGGGAACAAATAGAGAAATGCAGAATCTCCTAAATGCACATATTTCATGCTTCGTAGTCAAAAAAACCTGCAATGTAAGTTAGGTTAGTGGAGCAAACCAAGGTCACTAATGTTTTCCTGTAGCTGAGGCTTCTGAAAGGGAAATTAAGGACAACATCCTGCCTGTCTTCCACTTTCAGTGGATTTGATCTGACAACAGAGAATAACACTGAAATTATTTACTAATTAGTCCCACAAATGACTCATGATTCCAGCATATTCTTGGAGGTTGTGCTAGAAGTTTGAGAATCACTCCTCAGTGCAGTATGGTCAATTGGATCTAGATGATACAAACACAAGTCTACTATTTTGGAGCTACACGAAAAATGTGAGAAAATGTCTGTCAAGGAAGGTGCAGAGATGTAGGACACAGATGGTCTGTGATCAGTGTGTCTTCATACAGAGAATCTGTACATCTCCTAAAATATTAGCACTCCAAAATATCTGACAACTTTCCTTCACAACAACATTTTGCATACAATTAGACACAGGAGCAGGACAGTTCTGGGGAAAAAAATTAAGTAAGATGAGGTTAGAAAGATGGCAGTTGCTCCCTAGAGGAATAGTTGAGAAGAGCCTCTGTAATTATAAACCCCACATTATCACCAAATCCCAGTTCCTCACGATTTTTTTGAAAAATGGGCAGGTTCCTGAAACTACAGCAAAACTGGTAAAAAGCCATCCACCTGAGCAGGAAATTTTGGGAGTCCAGGTTCCTCTAACACCCCTATACTCATCTCCAGGCAGTCATACATTCTCCATTATTACAGAATGTATGTGCCTCATAATTTTCTCTCATTAGCCTATGAGAGCAGAAGAATTGTCACCTCTGTTTCCACATTTCTCTGTGACAGAAAAGCTTGAAGGTATTTAAATGCTGACTGTCACATAGAGATTAGACTAGATATGATGAATGATAGTTCAAAACCTGAATGATCTTGAAGATCTGAGACACAGCCCACAAAACCTGTGGGTGATACACAAAGTCTGGATTGGTCCAGAGTGGGACCAATCAAACAAAACAAACAAACAAACAAACAAAACCAAGACAAACAATAACCCCAAAACCATAATCACCAACAAACTCAAGAGTATTTTGGGTCTTTAGGAGCTGTTTAATCACTATGTTCTGAGAGTGCTTTGAGGCCAGGTACCAGAACTGATTTCCACTAGCTCATCTTGCTACTACACCAGGTTCTCAAGTGTTTTGTGACATGGTGTAGCCCATCAGATGAAACCAGGGTCCAGTGTCTCAACATATCCACAGATCTGATTTTGTAAATTTCCATTCAGACTCTTTCTGTAGACGTATTTCTATAAAACAATTTTTATTTTCTCAGAATACAGCCCAGGCTTCTCAGTTAAGTGCTTTCAGTTTTAGCGTGGTTGGATTTACCTGACTTTTTCTCTGTAAGAAACAAGAACGGATGACATGGGACCTTTACAGAAATCTGTAAAAACAACAGAAAAAGCAGGCATCTTCCAGATCTCTGCAAAAGTAATTTGGAGAGCTCCCAAATTACTTAATTAAGCATTGATAATTTTTCATGCAAATTTTCTTAGTCTGAATAAGTGGCTCAGACAAATAATTAGGAATCCAGTTTTTCTCCTTATTTGACCAGGTCATGTAAATAACAATTTACCCAAGAGAGAAAATTCAAGTCTTTACACAACCTTGTAACTTACGAAATTAAATGGAAGGGAAATGTAAAGGGGAACGAAACAGGAAATAAACGCATTGATTGAACATGTGGGGATTCAATTTTTGTGGAAGAAATTAAATATAGTCAAAGAACCAACAAGTAAATTTTCTTTCCCTATCAGAGATGGGTGTTGACACACAGATCTTATAACTCATGCAGTGATACATCTTGCAGCTGCAGGTGTGCTGAAACAAACCACAAGGTTGAGATTTAGCTCTAACGGGAAAAATTCTGTTGTTAATTTTTTCCTCCTTAAATCATTAGTCCAGAAATGTCAGGGCACTTTTCAGATCAAGCTAGACAGGAAAAAAAGCCATAATCTTCATGGAAACTACTGCGGTTTTCTGTACCCTTTTCTATTTCTGTTCGTATATGGGACTCACTAATAACAAATGTTATTTTCCAGATCCTTTCATGATTCTAGATTCCAATGCCTTTTCCTATTTATCTCTTACCTCCAGAGTGAGACTAATCAGTGCTTTAATAAAAGAGAGTTTATTAAAGCTGACTAAAATCAAGAACCTTTGTTCATTCATTTCTTTGAAATTGTCCACACTGATTTTCAAAGTGTTTGTATACACACGGTGGATTACTCCATATTTGTGCTTGTCCTCTTCAAACAATGATTTAGGCTATTTACACAGATTATAGACATGGCAATCAAATATACAATTTGAAATGTTGGAAGTTGCATGAATTCCATGGCTTCTTGCTCTAATCATAATGGGATGATTTATGTTACCAAGCAACAGAAGAAAATTTTATAATCAAGGGAGGTACTTTGAAATCAGTTTTCTGTGAATCTTCAAGCTCACAATCCTCTCCTTTTCCAATTATCTCTGTATGGGTAGAATATAGAGAAACTGGTAAAAAAAAAAAATAAATTACAAAGCATGGGTGATTACCTGCATGACTGAATCCAAATATTTTTTTCAACATTTCAATTTTCAACATTTTCTATTATATCTTTGGCTCTCAAAGCCTAGTGTGTAAACATTAAAGGCAGATAACTAAGGTTAAGCACATCAACATGCCAAAAATATTTCCCATTATTTCAATTTTTTCTTTTCATGGTACTCAGTTACAGTTGTGAGCAACATTACATATATTTTTCTATTAGGAAAGAAAGACTTTCTTTGATAAGCAATTCCTCCAACATCTCTCTAATGGTGAAAAGTTTCAGCAGGCTCCATTCTGGGAACAATGCCAAAAACAGAATGGAGAATCTAGAGCAGCTTTCAGTATATCTTCACTTCCATATGGAGATAATTTAAAACAGAAGCAGAGATGTGCAATTTACAGTCATAGTTCAGTCTTGGTCCCCCCCAGAGAAGTGACACACAGAACTTGGTCACTGAAGGGAGCACATGCACCACCCCCTCTTCTGCTGTGTTGCTGTTTCCTGGTTTTATTCAGACATGTGCCAGTGATTATTGGCCACAACTGTAATGAGCTAGATATAATTTCCTGTTTAGAAAGTGCTAAGTATAAGTCCATTCTTGGTTCAGATTACATGCACAGGCTTACTGAGAAGTAGCTGTCAGCACCCAGATTTTTGAGAAGAGATGTTGAGTGCCTTCTGGCAGTGGTGAAGACTGGACTAGCAATGTGGGCAACATTTCTCCCAAAAAGCACACAAACAAGATGCTGCAGCATCCAGAATTGTTCATCTTCTATCTCCCACTATACCACAACTTACTTGTGAGGGATATGAATAGGAAACCTGCAGGACTCCTTCACTGTGTATTGCATACCAGAAGTCTTGTGATGCCTTCACCTCCTCAAGAGGCTTGATTTCATAACTGATCTCAAAGCAAGGAAAAAGTGGACAGCCTGCTCTCTCATTAGAACATGAAGACAACAAAAATGCTTCAAAATCACCTCCAGGTCAGGCCCCCAGCTAGACCCTAATGTTCACATCTGGCAGACACCACTTTTTTGTGCCTGTGTCTTTGTCTTTTTTGCTTTGTTGCTACATGGTTCCTACTTGCAGTTAATAATGGGCATCTAAATTCTATGGTCCCTGAATTGAATAACCCTGTCCTCAGCACTGGGGTGCTGGCTAGTGACTGGGAGGTCAGCATAACGATTCAACTTGAGCCACCCAAGAGACAAAAAAGACCACATCCTCATTTTGTCGAAGGCTGCACAATGTAGGCGAGAGAAGAGCTTTTGAATTACATACAGATTTTGTGCATAGAATTTATTCTCTCATAGCTATAATTTTCCACATAGTTACAGCCCTTTGAAGCTAGCGTATTTGCTCTGCTAAACCCTGCAGCTCTGCCTATCTGAAGCAGATTTATCAGATACTGGTATTAACATAATGCATTTTAATGTCTTTCACTGAAGTTATAGGGAGAACAGCACTCTTGGGATGAGCTATCGAAGCTGTGGATAGCTGTGAGTATCCAAGCAGTGACATGAGTCACCCCAGCGGAGAAACAGAACATTTGAAGGTGCAAAATCTTTTTCTTCAGGAAAAAAGTCAGCTTTGTTGCTCCATGGGAAAAAGTTTTTGCTGCATGCCTTAGATGTGCAATGAGCTGCACAGCTACTGTGTCATGCTAATTTTTCCATGATTGATAATGGCTTAGCATAAAAGGAAACCCTTCTGAGAAAAGATGAGGAGGACTCAAAAACATAGGAACAGCCTGAGAATATAAACATATGATCTGGAATTCAACATTCATAAGAAATTAATAACTGTCAGCTAACAGGACAACCCCTCCTTAACATTTCTCCTGCTTTGTCTGAGAGAAGCAAGTATAACAACAAATTCCATCTATGATCCTTAAAGACTGGCAAAGGCAGGGTTCTTAGCAGAAAATTTAAGGGCAACTTGAGAGCTCTGTATGAAAAGCATCTCCCATCACACACTTTTCAACATGAAGAAAGCCTGACCTCCTCTCAGTTGAAGTCACAGAAAACACCTTCTCATGGTATTTTCTATTCAGCGCCCCTGGTGCCTGACCTCTGCAGTCCATCTGGGTCTCTCAGCCCAGGTCCAGCTCCAGGGACCAGGACGTTGCAATATCTATCAACAACTGAGGTCAGAGTCTTTCACCTTCTTTTCTCAAAGTCAGGAAAGCAACAGTTTGGTATAGAGTCCACAGAGAGTAATCAGAACTGTATAATGGAATCAGTAAAGTTATTCCATAACTAAAGATCTAAATAGCCTCATTTTCACTCCAACTTCTCAGGAATAAAGAAAAATAAGTAGTACTAGAAAAATAGGGAGAGGTTCAGAAAAATGCTGTTCCAGAGATGAGGAGAATAATGCTAATCAGCAAGGCTTTAGTAAATATGCAAGGATTTCACTAAGCTGCCTTTCCAGTCACCTGGGAAACCTGGATTTGATCATCAGCTCACCAATCCAACATTCCTGTGGATAAAAAGTTTTCTGAAACATCAGGCAAAGATCTAGCTTGGATCCTACCACCAGCAACATTGGGAAGCAAACTCAGGCCAGCTCCATTTCTGTAGGAAATATTACTCCAACATATTCCTTTAAATTAGGACCTGTTCTCCAAATTAGGCAGTTTTGTCCTTTGCGAGCAGATTCAAGTACAAGAAGGCAGGCCAGCTACAAGCTGTGGCCATAGGCCAACAGGTTAATCCTGTTTTCATCCTTTCCCAAAAAGAAACATGTGACTGTAACGAGCTCAGCTCAGTTTGGTCCTGGGACAATAGACGAGACTTGGAAATTAGAGGTCAAAGCATCTAGCAAGGATACCTCTTGTCCCACAGGCCAAAGTTACTTCCAGTTATCCTCCCTGCGTATTACCTTAAGACATTTATCAAACCAAAGTCTTCATCACTTTACACCTCAGCCTGTCCAGTCAGTGCTGTTGATACCCGGGTTTGTCCAGCAAATGCAACACTTGGCAATGATGTGTGTTGCCTGCCAAGGCACTAAACAGCTGCAGCAGGTGCTGCAACCTGAAGCAGGAGAGATGAAGTCCGTTGAGGGCTAATGCCTTGCAAACTTAGTATATGCACAGAGTTTTGTGTGTCAAGAAGACCTGAATACATATTGCTTGTATCCGTTTCTTCTTCCTTTAGAGAAAATGGGGGTTGAGCAGAAAAGGCAGTATGTTACTCAGCAGGGATGCAAGACAATTGTATCATAGGACAGGACATTTTAAGGCATTCAGCAAGAAATAGATTGGCAAAGAGCAGAAGGTTTAACACATCTATAAATACAAAAAGATCTTTCTTGTTATACAGTAGAGAGAAGAAAAATAACCTAAAGATGTACTTGTCAGTGCAGAATATTCACAGTGACCCTCTTCAAACTGACCATGCTGACACTAGAAAAGTCCTGTGTTTTCTGTCTAATGGCTCCTTATTGGCTTCTATTACTCAATACAGAGCAGTGCCATTTTGGACCAGCAAGAACTTCCACTGACTTCAGTGCTCAGCAGCTGCACAAACAAAACTTTAAAGTCAGATTTTGAATTTACCCTGATAGATGTAGTTGACGAAGCCTTTTGAATAGATTCAGATGGTTCCATCAGATGGGATTTACACAAACTAAAATGTATGTAAAGAAATAATTTGTTCAAGTTCAGACTTTCAACTCAACTAGCACTACTTGCTTCCACAAGTGTATTTCCCCAGTGGTATTCCCTCCATTTTGTGTCTTTTACATTAGCCTCAGAGCTTATGTGGGGAGCCGTGACAGTCTTGTAGGAAAACTCTGAGAAACACTTATAGGCTGTTGATCTGGTATGGGTGATTCAACATCCCTAAGACTGGTGACTGCGTGACCTGAAGACACTGGTCAGTGCTCCTGTGAGAGCTGCACTACTTTAATGCAGATTAAGGATGCAAATCATGTGATTTTTATTTCCAGATTTGTCTAAGAATCCTTACAGCACTCACCAGAGACCACTTCCACCTCTTTATTTTTCTCTTTTTTTTTTTTTTTTTGGATGTAGGGTTTTTTTTGGTTGGTTGGGGGTTTTTGTTTGTTTTGGTGGGGGGTTTTGGGTTGGTTGGTTGGCTGGGGATTTTTCTAATTTTTAATTTTTTTTTTTATTCTGGAACCAGGAAAAGGTATGGGTTTTTTATACCCAGCAGCCAGGAGAGGTACAGCTGCATTCACAGGAAAGATGCATTAGCAGGTTTTGAAGTATATACTTAAGCAAATATTTTACAGTGATTACAGTGAAGACAAATTTCTCCAAGTTGGTGAGGCTTATCTCATGGCCACCTTATGATAAATCCTATCAACTTCTGACTATTAATTCATTCCAGCAACACCATTTGGATTAGGCTTTAGTCCACCAACAGTAGCAAATGTTTCTGGCCAGCATAGGAAGATAAAAGTATCTAAGACTGTCAGCATAGATGTATTTTCATGTCTGCATGCTAAATAGGAGTGTCTCTTATCTTGAAACTGTGTGCTTCTAGGACAACTCCACTATGAATTGCATTCAACAGTCTTTTCTTTACATCAAAGAAAATCATGGAGGGCAGAGATGCAGGTCTGGAAAGCTGTGTATCTATGTGTAAATAAAGACAGTTTATAAAAATGATGAAGAGAGATTATCTAAAACTCAGGGGAAAACTTTAATAGGAAACAGATCTCTCTCTTTAACCCCAAGTAAAAAGAAAAATTAAAATAAAGATCGATGACCCCTCCACACACATGTATGTAAATTTGCGGTTGCTGTGTTTGTTGTATATGTGTGCACACTTAAAAATTTTAGACCTGCAAGAGAAATGTAAGAACACTAAAATCAAGAAAGATCCATTTGAATGCTGGCAAACTGAGATAATTGCACTTTGAAACCTGCTTAAGCCCTTATCTATGCACAACACTCTCTTTCTACAATCATACAGCAGTAGAACATATAGATGGCCACTTTGAAGCAGTGCAACACAATTCTAGCAGCCCCTAAATAAAGCAAGCATCGTAGCCACACTAAAGCTGGTGACAGAGCACACACCTTATCTCCCTTAAGCACTTGCTTCTAAACAGCATGCTTCTGATGGTCCAGAAACAGGGATATACTGCTTCTTTCTGATAGGGTTTGAATCATTCGTGCTTTTTCAACAAAGATCTTACCTGCATTAACATAGACAAATTTGCATAGAAAGAAAAAGCTGTAGAACATTCTTAGAGGAGGTGCACATGGTATTGAAACTTAAAAGTGTTGCATCACCAGTGTTACACTAACAGTGTAAAGAGCTAATCGTAACATACATCTCTTCATCCATTTTTTTATATAAAGCATGCTGAATTAATAGTTAAAAGGATCACCTCTTTTACTTACTGGATCACCCATAGTCAGGAAAGCTTTCAACCTTGTTTTTGCATGAGTGAGAGCAATGTCGTCTTGTGGTAATGAATGACAAAGGTTAATTATCTGCTGGGTAAGGCTGATTTTCTTTTAGTGACACTGACGGTCCTCTGCTGGTTCTAAAACCTAAACAAGATTCAGTAGGAACCCTGAAATATCTTTTGATGTCCTGTTCAACTGAGAGTGATCGTGTTACTGCTCTTCACCTCTTGCCTAGCTCAGAATGGGGTATATGCAACCTCTAGTAGCCACTCAGTTCTAACTCTGATTTTTTTTTTGGTGCCTGTTTGCAAACCCCCTTCATTTCAAACAGACTCAAGTGTAATAATGTTCAGGGAAAGGCTTTCCCCTTGATGGGAAAATTGCACTATTTATTTCAGCATAGTTTTATATTGCATTCTATTCCTTTCCTGCTTCAGTAGTCTGATTCTGTTCATCTGGATTATTATACCTTTTTCTGCATTGTGAGATGTTGCACTGACAGCTCTTTAGTAGCAAAAAACTCAGAGGGAAGATACTCCTCTCCGTTTCCTGAATCTATCTACAGTTTAGTCATCGATGATTTAATTTCTTTCCCAGGTAAGGCCTGATTCGTCTTGTACCTCAAAGGAGAGGAGAGAAAAATGGAGGACAACTCTAGTCAAGATTTTTTTAGGAAGCCTTGTCTAAAATGCCTATTTGGTAGAACCATGTCCTCAGAACACCCTGACTTGTGAAGTAATGTTTTTATTATCTAAGCCCAAAATTCAGTAATATTTCTTTTAAATGGGAAAGTAATTAAATATACAAAAGATAATTCAACAAGAGATGAGACAAGATACCATAAGATACCAAGCTGTGGAACTCAGAGGAGCCACAAGCAAAGGAGGGAAAATCATCTTCATTCAGGCTGATTAAAAACTTCACTGTCCCAGAGAAAGAGATTCTGTGTCAAATAATAGCAATCCAGTTCCATGTGGCATGTTTACACTTTATTGCATACATATGCAATATGAGCTGGTGTGAAAGAGGAAAACTGGAAAAGCCTCTAAGTGTTTTACAACACACAACCTTTTTAGGAACAGATCCACCTGCAAGGATGGGGTGAGGGACTGTTATGAGCAGAAAAAGCTGTTAAATGCTATTTAAGATCCTATATCAGCACTTCCTGACTCTGCACGGAATTATAGCCCAGTATAAGGTAGAGTTCCCTTTTGCCCTACTCACATCTGGGTCATTTTCATAATTTTCTATGTTCATTCAGACTAAGGTCCAGAACTACTCATAATGACACTGTTGACTTTAGATATTCCAATTTATGTAGCAAGGGCATGACCATTTGACTAAAATTTCAGCTTTAGCCAAAAGAGATTAAGCGATTTTTCAACAGCTGGCCAGAGGGAGCTATTGTGAAAGATTTTCTAACATATTATAATGAGAAAAATTTCTCTGAGTTGGCTCCAGCTATTTACCAGACTTCTGCAGTCCTGACTAGCTTCACTGTGCTTTCAGTGCAGACCCGTTAGACTGTACGAGCAGGTCACCAAAAGCAATGATCCGAAGCAACTCACTGGAAACATGTTGCCTGGTGGGACTCTTACTGACATTACTGAGTGTAAGATTCTGGTATTTTCCATGATTAAGCCTTCATAAAAATTTAATTATTACAATAATTCAAAATCAAGAACTGAAACCCAGCTAATTAATGGCAAGCATGAGCTGACTTACTCAAATTCCACATAGGACAATTGTCTCATTTCATCACAATGATTTCATTAGGAAATGAAAACAAATTATGGGAGAGCAGACCTGAAAATATGAGAAACGCCTGCCAGAAGAGGAGGCTGGTGTCTCACAGAGCATTTTCTGCATAGAGCAAGTGCTGAATGCAGAGTGCTTATTTCCTGCAGATTCTTGCATGGCAGTGCAGCTTCAGGAATAGGGACAGTCTTTGTAGACAGCTCTCTACGCTAGCACAGATCAGATGCTGTGTGTGTGTGTGATGTATGGTGTGCATGGATTTCCCGTCCTCTTAAGGAAGAGTATACTGTGGTTTTAAAAGGCAGAGGATTTCAGCAACAGCTCCACAGACCAGGCTGTCAGTTTCTTTTCTGGACTCACCCAGATTGTTTAGCATGACAGCTGTCTAAGCACCTTCCTGTTCTCCCAGCCCCCATGGCAGAGCAGTGCCTTTCCACATAAAACATTTAGGGTACAAGGCCATCAAGACTGATAAAGTATAGAAGAAGCACTGCCTGGAATTGCAGGGGAGCAACTGAGCAAATGGAGAGGGCAGAGCATCTGCGCTCCTAATAAGGATGCCTGGGTACCACAATGTTGCCCGTGTGCTGCAGTGTTTCCTGAGTGTGAGTGAAAGCATTGCTCTGAGGGCATGTTTTTCTGAGGTTGCTCTCCTCAGTTCACCTCCTATTCGCTCATCTAAACATCAACTACGTTTTGAACTCATAAAGCCCTCTGGTCCCTGTTGTAACAAGCAATGTCAATGTACTGACAAAGAAATTAATTTATAGCCCATCTAACTGTCTTCAACAGGCACAAGTGTCTAATTACCACAAGTCTCCATGTGTATGAGTTCTGTCCTCCCATATGATGTGAAGTGCATTCATCCACTCCCACATCACCTCTTCCTGGTCAGCCTGATGCTTGACTTCCAGGCCATCACAGACCTTGGCCTGTGAAATAAGTTAACTGAAGCACGGTGGCAGGGACCACTGCCAGCAAACAAAATCTACCCTGGGAAATCATCCAAAGCAGCACCATATTGGGCATCACCTCCATCAAAAGCATTGTTGCTTCTAAGAAACAACCTGAGACTGAGTGATTTACTCGATGACAAATGAAGACAAAGAGAGCTACCAAAAATCCAAGTGTAAGATGCCCGTAAGAGCTGACCTGGATTCACAGACTGTCATGTAAGCATTACTGAGAGGACACAGATAAAGCTCAGGAGTCAGAAAGATGTTGCAGAGAACCCTCTCCTGCAGCAGCGTTTTGCAAGACAGCTCACATAGCTTGCCCAAGCCATCCCTCCACATGTGTACACATCCAGAACATCACTTTCAAGGATGTGCAGGGCAAATCTCACTGAGTTTTATGACTATACCTACAGCTGTAGCAGGGAGAGAAAAGGACTCTGGTACTCGACCCCAGAGGATGAGGGTTGAGAAATACATCTGGTGCAGGTAGCTCTCAATGCAAGCTGCAAATACGAAGACTGAGTTGTAGACTGTGCTCTGGGTGGGAGTCCGGGGACAAAAGAGACCATGAACTGCCAACTCTTTGCATAATAAAGGTGACAAAGAAGAGTGGCACTAGCCAGGTGAATGCACCCTGAGAGACACATCAAGAGCCGTACTTGGGCGTGCTTAGACTGTGAGAGTATAAAAGCCCGGGAGTGCCTGTGTTTGGGGACCTTCTCGAGGCACCAGCTCGGGTTGGTTTGGTTGTTACTGCATCGTGAATAGATTGCTTTGTGGAACGAGACATCTGAAACTCTGCTGTGGGAAACCTGGGGCCAAACGAGTAAGGAAATCCGGTCTAATTGTGTGAACGTGGAGTGTGTAGGGAATCAAGGAGGGCACCCGTGGGCTCAGTGGAGCTGCCTGCTGTGAAGAGGCTCCTGTCTCAGCGGTGACAAACTCTGGGAGTGTAACTGCCAGAGAGCTCCTGAATGGTCAGACTGGGAAATTTTCTTAACAATGGGTAATGAGGACCAGAAAGTTCTGGTCATTTGTTTTTTTAAAAAAATGTGAGCACCTTAAGGGTGAAAGGCTATGGCCCTGTTTTTATTAATTAACTTTACTTCAAAGCTTAGCACGAGTATGACTTTGCAGAAAGAAACTGCTGCAAAACAAGAAACCTACTCGAGCTAAAAGGGGAAAATGAGACCCAAAAGGGCAAGACGAGACCTGGGGAGGAGCACTTTGACGTGTAGCCATTGTAATCAGTGGCCTTACAAAATAAACTGTTGGCTGTGTGAGAAATGCAGGCGCTCGCTCAGGCATGTAGACAGCAGTAATCAACAAACTTCACAGAGGAACTACTATGTGGGTGGGGGCACTTTCTTGAAATGATAAAAATTAATATAAGTATAGAAACAGGTGACTGAATATTTTTTGATAAAATTACTATATAATGGATTTTTTGTTGACTCATAAATAGTGTGTGTAATAAGATAAAACTGGACTATTTTACTTGTGGGTATAAAAACTTCTCAGAACTGGCATCTGGTGGAAATGTACATGAGGGTACTGACACCTAGGTGTGCCCAGTGCTGAATAAAGGTGTGCTTTACTATACAGTGCATACTGCACAGCAGATTCTTTTAAATCAAGGGGTCACTTTCTTAAACAGATCAAATACTGCTGTGAAATACAGTAGTTGATAGAGTTGCTTTCGCTAATGATTGAAATTCATGTTGTAAGCAGTCTTAGAATTATGCTTTGATTAAATGAGTAAGATTCATATTATAGTGTTTAGATATACTAGTAGTGTAATTTAGAGTAAAATTTTATTTCAGTAATGATTCCCTAAAACTCTAGTAAAGTTAGCAAGAGCTGGTGTTTCTTCACAACTTAACAGATGGGTGTCGTCACTGTTATCAGGGTGTTGGGAGTGGACACCCAAGCTCTTTCGTTCTGGGATATGTATTCTATCTCTTTCATCTTTTTTTTCAGTGTTTGCAGTCCTGTCGCATCAGGTAACGCTCTGTACAACAGCTTTCCAGCTGATATTGCTATTTCAACACTGCCCCTGACTTTTATTTCCCTTCCTTCATTTGTTTTGGTCTGTAACAGTATGATTTTTTAATTAGCCAACAAAAAACTCTCTTGCTCTCTAACATAAGCCCTCATGCTTCCACTGAGCATTCGAGGCTGTTTGCTGACTGTCTACTGCAACCACACCACAGTTTATGTGTACCATCCATTTATGATCTCTGTGCTCTCAGGACCTGTCAACATAGGGAGTTTATTGTCAAACAAGCTTAGGTGTGAATTTAATGTGCCATAGTTATTCTTTCCTAGCTGTTTTTGTGGGTTATCTAATTTCACAGAAAAATGCCTTTGAGCTGTTCAACTTAATCTACTTTGCAGGAGTACAAATTGAGCGCTGCAACAGAAATGTTTACAAAAATAGCTAGTGCTAAATGGCATTTTGCACTCTTACCATAAGCTATTACTTAGCATGTGCAGTCTGGTAAGTCTAGAGGGATCATATGACCTACTGAATACAATATGCCGGCTTCATTTTCTCAAGGATTGTCTACATAGCTAAAATCAGTCTGGATTACTTAATGGTTTGAACTGAAAGAGGAATACCTATCTGAGACTAACTGTCTAATGCTGTTTTTTGCTCCAGACTCAATTGATACCTAGCTCACTCAGGATTGTGCCTATTTTGCCTTACCACACTTCTTATTTGAAATAGGGATTCTAAGTATCATAAGAAGAATACATACACTGAACAAGTGCTAGGTATGCAAACCTTAATTTGGCTAACTTTACATCCAAGGCACTCATTACCATATTGTTCCCCTAACCTGGTGTCACATAAAAATTCTTCATGTCTACATTAGTGGAAAAATATAAATTTGTAGGGTTCAGAAATACCTCAGCTGCTTCTGCGGTTACTCACAGAATTTGTTCTCTAGGTCCTTCGCCAGCTCCGTTGCCCTTCTCTGTACATGTTTCCAGCACCTCAATGTCTTTCTTGTAGTAAGGGGCTCAGAACTGGAAACAGAGCTGAGTACAGAGGCACAACCACTGTTGTGATTCCACTGGCCACACTATTTCTGATATAGATCAGGCTGCCATTGGCCTTTTTGGACACCTGTCAACATGGCTGGCTCATGTTCAGCTGGCTGTTGACCAACAACCCCAGGCCCTTTTCCGCTGAGCAGCTTTTCAGTTACTCTTCCCTCAGCCTGCAACACTGCATAGAGTTGTGCCTAAACTGTAGGACCTTGCACTTCACCTTCTTGAACCTATTATTGTTATGGACCAGAACTCATACAGCACATCATTGCTGTTCTTGAAGCTTTTCCATTATCATTTCTATAATTTCTTAGGATGCCAAGACTCAAAATGTTGAGTGTGCACTAATCATCTTTTAGTATAGAATACCTTAGCAGAATAGCTGTTAATGACTCTGTACTTTCCACAGTGTGGTAAAATGACTAATTCAATATACCAGGCTTCAAAATCTATACTTCTTTTCCATGATACAATCTGCAATATTGGAAGATCAAGTCAGCTGAAAAGTGTTGCTTCTGAAAAGCAGCATTGTGACCAGAAAACATATATACATTTTCCTATCATGCTAGCCTGCTGGGCAACTTAAATAGGGGGTAACCGTTTACAAAGGCAGTTTTGTGAACACTTGCTCTAAGGTGCAGTACCTACAGGTAGAACTGATTCATTGCCACTAGGAGATCATTGTAGCATTGACAGTTGCAACTTTAATCCAACCAGATAATCTAAAAGATAGAGTGGGAGAGAAGCTTGACAAATTCTCCCACCACAGGAAAAGCATCACTTAGTTTCTCACTTATGAAACTCAAAAAACCCTCAAGCAGGGACATAAACAAAACTTCCAGGTTAAACTGTGTCTTTCTTTGAAAATAGGTTATTTATGCTGATCTGAGTTATGGATATGTGTAATTCAAATTAAAAAATATTAATTACTAATTATTAGGACCAAAATTCCTGAAACTGCAGACACCAATGCAGGAAATTTTTTTCAGTCTTGCTTAAAGTTCTGAGCAACCTTAAAATATTTTAATCAAGTAGATAGTTTGCGGAGATGTATTTTAGAGATATGTATAATTCCTATGTAATTATCCATCACTGAGAAGAAGAGAGGACATGTAAACATGCATTATGAAAACACAAATAAGCTCAGGACAACTATATCTCTTAAGTGCCAGTTCAAGTGCTTCACCTAGATCCCATATTCTATAGAAATACTTCATGATTCATAGCACCTTTACTGCTGTATGAAAACAGAAGTATTGATAAAACCCATGGATAATTAAAGAGTTGTCATCACACCATGCATTCAACTATTTAAAGCAATCTGACTTTCAGGCATCCAGATGCTCTTGCAGTCTTCTGATGATTTCTGAAAACTGCAGCATCAGAAAATATGAACACTTTTAGTGGATGCTGCCTTATTCTTCTACACTGTGCCACCATTTAAGGGGGAAAGAACAGACACACGCACAGATTAAAATGCCCTAAGTGTGGAAAGCTGATTAGTACTTACTGCTGTCGGTTGTGTTTATTATGATTATTAATAGAAATTCTATGTTGTATCATGTGGAAAACCACCTGGCAAGGAAAAAGATTAATTTTTGATGTATCTTAAAGAATCACATTATATCTCTATCTTTAACATAAGATTTAACTCTTTCAAGAAAATTTTGTCTAAAAAAACTGTGTTTTGACAGGTAGGATGCCTCTAGAACTAGAATATCTGCTCCTAGGTGTTAAGTGAAATTGGTTACTCACTTCACTTGTCCTTGTCTATGTTTCTTGAACTTTGCTGTTTTGCTTCATAAGGCTTCAAATTCTTTGAGATGGATAAAACTCTCATAAATCTGGACTGCACACAGACAATTGGACAGAAATACAATGGAAACAACTCATTTGAAAGTCTCTGCCGAGGACTCTGAGGTGTTGCTCTAACAGAAAAAAACAATGACTCATGTCAGCTCTGGGAGCAGTTAAATGTTTTTTCTTTAGAGAAAATAACATTCAGCCCATGGCCTGGTTGCTTCTGAAGGCTCTAAAACAGCCTTACAATAGCTTCCAAATATTTCTGGGTTTGGTTCATCTATAAATATTAAATAGATTTCATGTTCTTTTCAGCCTTCGAAATATATTGAAGAACAGATTCTTTTAATATTTTACATTTATACTGAAACGGACATTCACTACTACTACAGCTTCATTATTTCTTCCTGAATTTTGCATCTGCAGCTGCGAGACAATACAGATGATTTACTTTTGTCTTCAAAGAGCTGTTGCAAAAAGTTAGACTAACAGTGTTCAGTAAAATGCTTTTCTTCTCTAACGACTGTAATTCACAGGAGAAGGAACCTCCTCCAGTGCTTTAAGATTATTGTTGAAGAACAGGTAGCATTACAGAGGAAGGAAAATTTTGCACCATTGTTCCAGTAAACCCCGTGAATGTCCTTGTTTATATTTTTAGACATTTAACAGTTGACCTGGAAAAACAGCTTGAACAGACAGATCAGAGTAAATGTGTTCAGACTGAATGCATATGTTTTTAGCTACAGAATGACAGTGAGATGGGAAATTTGAATAATGTTCTAAAACTAGTCTGCTTCATAAGGTGTAGGTGCTGGTCAATCTTGCTTCACAGAGATTTTTGCTCTTGTTGCAATGTTTTGCTTGTGACTCATACTGCAAATCGGTGGTGCCATCAGCAGTTCTTTCCCTTTCCTTTTTCAGCTACAGAGCGAGCTGAAGCTTACAGGTGTAAAATCAGCCACTCAAGGTTACCTAGTAGAGAATCCATCTCTTGCATTACAGCCCACTGGGCCACATCACTCTCTTAAAAATAGAGCAGTAATCTAGAAGCACTGTAATTCCTCTGCTTCCAGTGTCTATCAGACAATGTTATAAGGAACAAAGGCAAAGGTTGAACAAGGTTATTTACTTCAAAATGCAGTAACTTCTAGGAAATAAGCACACTGGATTAAGTTCTTCAGAACTATCACACATGTCAACCCAGAGGTGTTAAAGAAACTCAGTAGATTAGAAATCTGTGTGCTCTTAACAGTAGCAGATTTTTTTTTTTGTCTATTGATCTTTACAATTAGCTTTCCAAAGTAAATCAGCTACAGAAGAAATCTAAATGAAATGGATTTTGTACATTTTTTAATATACAACACATGGCCTGTAGTTTCTTACTACCGGTCTCTTTCCTTCCTTGTTTCTCCACTGGCCAGCTGCTCTGGCAGCAATGCCAGGGTTATCAAATAGCACATTACCATGCAATGGGTCCTTTTTTGTCCTTTCTCAGGAAGACTATGTGTCCTTGCTATGATTCACTATTCAATTTGAAAGTCCTTTGTGTATGCACACTGAGTAGAAACAAAAATATTATTCTATTCAACTGAACAAGTTCAGGAAGCTGCTTTTTTGAAACTCCAGATCATTTCTACATGTAGCTCCCAGCATTTCCACAAACTTGTTAGTCCCAAGAGCTGTCCCCTCATTTAAGACCTAGTTTCCAAATAAGATTTCCATTCCAAAATAATTTTCAAGATTCAGTATTTTCCAGGGTTACCCACACTGTTCCCAATGGAACAGCAGCCATAGTGATTCCATATAGCTGCCAAAGGAAGCAGTTCAAGTCCTAAATTACATTTTGGACATGAATTAATAGCTGTGTTGTGTGTGTTCCACGGGTACATGTTGAAAAGAGCCTACCCTTTGCCTTGCCACCTTGCTAGATACAAAGGAGGTCCTGGTGAGTACACTGTAGCTCTTTTCTATTACACAAGAAGGATGCGAACCTGGAATGACAGCATGCCACAATGAAAACAATGGTGTATCCAAGCAAGGTGGGTGTGAAATGGGAGTGAGGAGACAGTTGCCTCTTTTCCCTGAGATTCATGTATCTCTGTACATATGGCAAAGACATGATCCATGCTGTTCTTCCCCACCTCCTTTTTCTGATGAAGCCAAATGTTGAGCCCTGCTAGGATTGGCTAGCAATAAGGAATCTATGCTTACATTTGCTCATAAAGGAATTCCAGATGGTTTTGGTCTGCACCTCGGTAATTCACAGATACAGCATCTCCAAAGAGAGCACACTGTACATATGCTCCATCCCACTGCTAAATGCGTTTGTCACAAGGCACAGGGTTTACTAAACTTTTCTGACAAGCAGAGACAGAAAAAACCCAGTGCTCATTAAAACTTATGACCCTTGTGAATAAGCAACCACGTGCTGGTGAAAAAGGGAAATGCCAGAGGATTTCACTGAAAACAGGAATACTTATACAATGAGAAAATAGAATCTTACTCTGTATAGAAGGAAAACTGGACAGATTCCAATCTGTTGCAGCCAATGAATATAAATGATGGAATATAGAGGTGAGGGACTTACCACTAACAGAGGAATTGAAACTCCTTACTCACTTCCCTGAGAGAATTAATTGAAACTTATATGGAGACCTTTTATAGTCTTGGCCCTTTGAAACAACATGATCAGCTTTCTTTTTTTAGCACCTAGCCCAGTACTGCACAGCTTTCTGTGCATGAGTAGTCTTCTTACTGAAGCTAATAGGCCTTTTCACAAAATTAACTATTTGGATTTAGGATTGAACTTCAGGGGTGAAATACTGTAACAGTGGGAAAAATAGTTTGCTACATCAAGCAGAAATTATGCAAAGATGGGATAAACTCTTATGCCAGTGTACAAGGTTTTGAATATATATGCCTCACAGCCTCTCTCTGCTTCTTTGATTTGGCTCACAGCAAACAAACCCATGGTGAAATACAATTCTATTTATTGCTTTCTAAGAGAAACACAGATATATTTGTACATTAATAACTGTTCTAAGTTTAACTGTTCAAAGATACCAAGAACCTATTTGAAAAATTAGCTGTCCAGTACCTTTCCAGATGTGCCTAATCACTTTAACCCAGTCAGTAAAGTCACACTGTGATAACTCAAATTCAGGAATTCTCACCTTGTTGCAGGCACTGTCAAGGCTGTCAGTAAAGTTGTTGAGGACACAACTTCACACTACAAATTATGGCCATTTCTTCAGCAGGATTTTGTCATGGAGCAGTGCACAGACCAAAATGCATAAGAAGGAAGCAAGAGAAGGCAAGAGGGTGAGGTGGAATCAATGCTCTCAGACATAGAGAATCCATAAAAAATTAAATGTTACAAAAATACCATAATTGCTGTCTTTAGGTATCTTTTTTATGTATGGAAAATTTTCTCATGGCCTGTAGAGACAGAGGAAAGGTCTGCCCTGCACCATGTGGGTTGGTGCCAAGTCTGGAGCTTCCTGCCACTGCCCAGTGCTCTGCCCTCCACGTGCAAGCCTCCCCTCTTTGCTCCAACAGAGTGCTAGCAACCGCGGAGATGTGAGGCAGGTGCTCTCCCCTCTGCCCCTCCACTACACCAATGGGGGAAAAGCAGCTCCCACCTAGCTCAGTGCAGCAGTGGTGCAGGGTCTCACTGCCTGCCCGCCCACACGCCGGGGCCATGTGGGGTCCCAGTGGCGGTGGTGCCCTCTCATTCCCCTGGGACCTCTGGGGTTGGGGCCAAGTGGAGTGGCTGCTCTGCCATTGGAGAGTTTGGACCAAGTCTAGGTGTGCATCCCCGGCCCAACTCATCTTGATTCATCCCACCCCAGTACAGCGGTGCCAGTGGCCAGAGGTGGAGCAGCCACACAATGAGGTCATGCCAAGGTTGTACCAGGTCTGCGTGGACTGTGCCACTGCTGGTGGTGCTGAACTGATGTGGGTTGCACTGGCCTGGTGGTGCTCCAGCTTGGTGGTGCCTGGGGCCTGCAGCATTGGGGTGGCCCAGGGATGGGCTGGCCTTAGCACTGGCACAGCACATGGAGTAGCCATTCCAGCAGACGCGTCCCAGCCCTGCCACCATGTCACATTGGTGACGTGCCACAGCCACCATGTCACATCCGCTTGGGGCGGGGAGGTGGCTCTCGGGAAGTGGCATGACTTTGCATGCGAGGCATCACTGGGAGCTTCCCACTATGCAGGAACTCCTGGGGATGCCAGAACCAGAATTAGAGGACAGGACAATTAGAGCAGCACAGGTGGCTTCCACCCCCTTTGGACTTTACCAGCAGTCATGAACGGATGGCTCCATTTCCAGTGGTGGCAGGAACCCACACAGAGGTTTTGTCCTTCAACCCTGTCTCTTGATTCCTGGTTGTGGGAGGAGAGACGGCAGGTACACTTCGTCATCCAGTTCTTGGCCTTTTGTTCCTTTTCTCCTCGGAGCACCAACCTGGCTCGGACATTTGTCTCTCGCCAATTTTCCATGAGTGACTGTCCCCACTTACTTTCACAGTGCCCCCCAGTGATTGCCAGGGAGTAACTGCACACCCACTGCCTCTGGGGAGTGTGCAAGTGCCCCCTACAGAATAGCAGGCATCACTCCATTCCAGGACACTTGGGAAAAGGGGACTTCTCCATCTTTTAATCATGTTTCTTTGTTTCTGGGTTATTCTGTAATTTTGCTTCCTGGTTTTCTTTGACTTTAAATGCATACATATATACACCTCTCTATATATATAGTTATTATAATCTCTAATTTGTTTTCTCTCATATTATTTGAAAACTTTCTTTAAACTAGGACAATAATGCAATCCAGTCTCCTCAAAAAATCCTTTTTTCTGTATGCTGTTATACACGCATATCCGTATACACAATTTCTTTAACTTCAAGAGAATTCCTTCATGTTTGTATTTTTATAGTGCACTTAGCTCTGTAAGCTATGTTTTAAGTGGAAAACTAGCGATGCTTTTGTAACTTTTGAGTTCCAAAACATTAACCTATTACGTGACTCCTACCTGTTATCATCTTGGATTATTCATATCCATATTACTTTTAGGTATATGGAATATACTTGTTACAAATATAAGAATACACTTGTTAGAAAAAATGATTATTATATTAGCACAATCAGGGTATTTATTATCTTCACAGCATCTTACTAATACTATGTTAATTAATAAAACAGAAGTGTAGCTTGCATGCTCCTGGGATGGGTGTCATAGACAAAGTATAAGGAGTGTTGTTTCTCTCTGACATAAGAAAATGATCCTTTGAAGGAATCTCTAAAACAGAGAGGATAGCAGATAGACCAGAATTCAAGTACTAAATTAGGTCATACACATTTGAAATTATATTTAAAATAAAATTACATTTAAATCTACATAAAAATCTACTTAGCTAGAAAAAGAAAGTCATTGCAAAAAACTCACAGATTTTCCTATATCACTTCTAATTTTCTGGATAAAAAATGTGGCAACTTGACCTCAGGCTACTGTAGCAGCTGCTTAAATAGTGACAAATTATTTAAATCCTGAAAAAATTAGTTTCTTTTGTTGTTTAAAAACTGTAAAACTCCTGACATATCTTCCCTCCCCCTTGACTTCTGACACTGCACACACAATTGAGTAAAAATATGAATAACTCCTGGATCCTAATTAGATGTATTACGATGCATTTAATAAAGCCATGTGAAATGCAGGATCTAGCCTTGATTCAGCTTTCTGAATTACTGTGTTTATCTCAGGCTGTTTTTCCTTTTTAGGCACCAGTAACACTAAAAAATGATCTGTGAAATGTAATTTGCTTAGGAAGGGAGGGTCTGCATTAAGAGAGTTGTCAGTGAGAGACCTCATGGCTGCTTGTTATAAAAGGCAAGTTGGAGGCTGTTTTAATGTAAGTAAATACATGTAAAAGCAGATGTCCTATGGTCAGAACACTACCCACAGCATTGCATTCTTCAGGCATACCCTGTTCAATGACTCTAGTTCTCATCCTAAATCCCAAATGGAGATCGTTTTGTGCATACTATTCTATGGTTAGAACATAAGATATATCTGGCCTCCCTCATCTTCAGGGACCTTTAAATGTTAATATGAGTTAGTTTCAGGACACAAATCTGCCACTGATTCAAAGAAGAGGAATCTGTAGCCATGTGAAGACAAAATCATCCACTGAGATTCATGTATCTAAGACACTCATGCAAAATAGCTTGCAAAAGCCATTGCAAGATGCCAGCTGTAAGACCAGCTCCCTCACTTAAGGGGAATTGGGCTTGAAGCTTTATTAAACCAAACTTTCCTCACAAATCTTGAGCTGTTTAGGGAAGCCTGCTGAGAACTGCAAGTTGAAGAGTGACAGGAAACTCTGGATGCCTTGATTTAGGCGCTTTAAGAATACCTCCACCAGGGTACCAAGAAGGCAAGTTTGAAAGTCCTCAGCAGGACATTTATATGCATGTCCTCTTTTTGTGCGATTGAAGCACTTGGTTGCAATAACATCACCCAAAAGGAATTCAGTTGTCTTTTCCAAAATGTCCCAGAAGGCACTACTACCTTTTTTTATTTTATTTTTTTACAGTTCAGAAACCCATCCAGTTGCCAACTTCCTCTCCTTTAAAGGGCTTAATGATCTCTAATGTATCCTTTCTTCCAACTTTTTGACAAAACACTGATTTTTTAAAAAATATTTGCGTAAGTAAATTATTAAATGATGGACTAAAAGCAGGAAAGAAGTGGGTAACAAACAAAACACACTCACCCAAAGGAAGGAGGGAAGATTTCTAGAGAGAGAAACACAAGGAAGTATTACTATTGCTGGAATAGCATAGCAATCATCATAGGATTGGAGAAGTTGTAGAAGACCCCAAAGATCACCGTCCAACTGCTAACCTAACCCTGACAAACCCACCAGTAAACCATATCCCTGACATGATTAACATCTACAGGGATGGTCAATCCACCACTTCCCCATTCCAGTGTGTCACTGTCTTTTCCATGAAGGATTTTTTCTTAATATCCAAATTAAATCACCACTGCTGCAACTTGAGGCCAATTCCTCTTGTCCTGATACTAGTTGCCTAGAAAATAAAACCAACCCTACCTGTTTAGAACCTCCTTTCAGGCAGCTGCAGAGAGTCAGAAGGTCCCTCTTGGGCCTCCTTTCTTGAGGCTGAACTTCCTCAATTGCTCCTCATCAGACATGTGCTCCACACCCTTTCCCAGCTCCAGCACAACAGTATCTTTTTTGTCATGGGGGGGCTAGAACTTGACACAGGACCAAAGGCACAACCTCACCAGTGCCCAGTCCAGGGGATGGTCGCTGCCCTGGTCCTGTTGGCCCAAAGCGATTCTGCTTCTGTTTTCAGAACAGCTCAAACACCTGGGAGTGCAATATATATGCTGCCATGGACAACCGTAAGAGACAAAGCATCCTGGTGCGCTGTGCTGGGGCCAGGCACCAAGGTAGGCCTAGTAGCAGGGATTTAGGACGGCCTTGGCTCCAGAAGGGTTAGGGCCTCTCCTGCCTAGGGACTGGGTAGCCATCCTGCTGACCGTCTTGCCACTACTTGCGGCCTCCAGTGACAATTTTGAGACTGTCAGACCCAGCACCACCAGCCAGATGGGATCAGGTCTGTCTCATGGCTTCCTGGTACCTGAGACCAGCAGTCTTTCCAGCCAGCCTAGACCAGGCTGGATCCAAAAACCACTCCTGGAAACAATGGTGGGCATAAAACTCAGCCAGCCAACCTGAAAAGTGCCACTGATCAACCATGTGCCAGTGCAGCATGCTGAAACCAGCAGCCCCAGAGACAGTCAGGCAGCACGGGGGCTCTGCTGGTGTGGCAGACAACCACTCCCGGCCTGGGACTGTTTGGACCTGACGTATCTTATGACAACAACTGTGGGAGGGAAACAGCCCTAAAGCTGGCCTGAAAACCATCACAGGACAAGCTGTGTGCCAGCCCCAACTGCTGGCCTCTCTCACTTGCCACAAGGAAGATGTCTGCTTGAGATCCCGTGCTCATTTACCAGACATTCTCCTCGTGAGTTTCTCTAATGCAGTATTAGGAGACAATATTGAGGTCTTGTCTTCTTCCCCAAGGCTGACAATGCCTTCCCCAGTCCTTCCTCCATAGGGACTGGCCTTGCCCAGCTGTCCAAAGTCATCGCCATGTGCTTCCGGCCTTGTGGCCCTGGGAGGCTGCTGTCAGTGTTAGTCCAGAGCAACCCTTCACCCCCCAGGTGATACTCACATGCCTGAGTTCTGTCTGTATCCATGGTCTCTGCTTTGCCCAGGGTGCTCTGGCCAGGCCCCAGTATTCTGGCATGCCTCAAATTACTATAAAAGCAGATAAGCTGCTGGTGAGATCGCCATCAGACCTGGGCCACCCCAGGCTCCCTGCTCTGGCCTTCATTCCCTGTCCTGGCCAATCTGTGGGGCCTGGCCAGAAGGCTGACCCAGATCCATGTGTAAGTACAAAAAGGTCTTTGGAAGAATTACTCGAAGGTAGAAGAGTTAGTATTCATCCAAGGAAGTCTTGCTGCCTGAGAAAAAAACATCTTCCCATGAATAGATTTAGGTGTTTTTTCTTCTTTCTGTCTCCCAGGGAGGTTGACTTCCTGTTTCAAGAAAAGAGAAAGTTCTTGCAAGCATTCTTGGAGGTCCCATGGTTTGGGGCCAGCCAGGCTATAGAAAAGGCCCTGAGAGAACAAGTGGTGAGTCTGATGCTTAGTGCATTACTGTTGGTATTTTTTGCTTTCAGAAATAAATTCTCCTAAATCCTTAGCTGTAGCCTGGTATCTGGGGTACTTATGTGCAATTTTTCCACAAACCATGGCATGGCAATAACCCACCAGGCTTGCAATTGATGCACTCTGCTGGGGCAGTGCTACCCATCACTAGGTGTGCAGTCTGGCTTGGGGGGAGGTGGCTAGTTCAGGGTGTACCTGGCAGCTCTTTCTGGGCTTGAAACACTGTTGGCAGCTATAAGATATGTTCCTGGGCTTGAGAGTGTTTGTGGGTTTGGACGTGTTATGTGTTTATTATTAAGATTTTGGGGGGGGGGGGGGGAAAGGGGGTGTTTTTTTGTTTGTTTGATTGTTTATTTTATTTGCCTGTTAAAACCTTTTCTTTGTTTTTCCGGGAGTGGAAGCAGAGCAAAATGGCCAAAGTCCCCATCCTCCCAGTGGCTTGGAGGGACTGGGAGATGGGCGAGGCAGCAGGATGGCATGGAGCTGTGTTTTCCTACACACACACTGCCGCTGTGGGACTGGGACCAGGACCAGGAGCATAGTGAGCAGAGATGATTGCCTATGCCCATTTCCCCATAGTGGGAGCTGACCCAGCTCAACAGCTGAGCACAGTGGGCAGGTGGTACCGTGCATCCCAGCACCTTGCCGGGTGCGGGTGTGGATGGCTGAGCCTCACCCCCCACATGCCTGCCATTCCTTGCTGAGCTTGGCGGCTTCTCCGTTGCCACCCCCCCCGCGCTCCTGCTGCCGGTGCCCTGCCAGGTGAGGAGGTGGCCCTGCTGGGTGCACGTGGAGTCAACCCATGCTTGCACCCGCAGCTCCTCCCTCCTTGCTCCACGCTGCCACTGTGGCATGGTTCGAAGCGCATGTGGGGGTTTTCCCTGGTTGTATGTGGGGACAGTGGGGGCAGCCTCGCTCATGGCGGCTGCGGTGAAGCATAGCCCTGCGGCAGCAGCCACAGCGGCTACTTTGGCCGTCCTGCCAGGCACAGCAGATGCCGACACTGCCCCCGCCTGCAGTTCCTGCAGCTGACTGCAGGCTGTGGGTGGGAGACGGCAGCAGGTGCAGCTTAGCTCCTGCTGGGCGCAGGGTGGCTCCCACTGGGTGCACACAGAGCATCTGGACGCCATGGCATGTGGGGAGGGTGATAAGCACTCACACGAGTGAGGCGGCTGGCACTGCCAAACATGTGTACTGTTGCGTGCCAGTGGTTTCACTCTGCGGGCTTCAGGTGCCTCTGCGTGTGGCATTGCTGGCCCCCTGGCCTCTCCTGGAGGTCCCCCTAGAGCTGGTGGGGCAACAGTGCCAGCTCCTCTCCTCTCAGTGAGAGTAACCATGTGGGCATTTTGGTGGGAACGCCAGGAAGAGGGAATGGTGAGATCTTGGAGAGGGCGGCACCCCCGCTCTGTCACCCAATGGGAAAGCAGCACGCCCAGGAAGAGGACTCTGCAAAAATATGGGAACAGGCAACACATAAAAGCCAGAGGGACAGAAGTCTTTCCCCTTTTCGGCTTCCTTTGGTGCTAAGAGAGGGTCAGCTCCAGGCTCCCAGGCCCCTAGGCCACAAAGTGTCATGGCAGCATCATCAGAGCTCGGGCAGTGACAGCAGGAAACCACCCAGCGGTGATGCAAGTGTGGTATTTTTCCCTTGGCTCCCCTGGGGTTCTTTTCATTGTCCTTCTCTTTCAGCAGCTCCAGTGTGGGACCAGTTGCCATCTTCCGGCCAGCCTTTTCTTCCCTTTCTTCCCTTGCTCCACAGGCCACCAGCCAGCCCAGAGGAGCATCGTTTGTTTTTTAGCTTCCCTTGCGTAATATTGTCAGGTTGTTGTTGTAATTGGTTTTGTGTCTTAGTGGGGTTCCATAATTTATAGAGCCCCTAGATAAATAAACTGTTTGATGTTGTTTCTCGAGTCTCTCATCAATGTTAATCCCCCCTAGCTTCCAAATCAGGACATGACGTTACTAACAGGTTTTGGGGATGTGCTTGGGTGTGGTGGTTGCTGCCAAATTTGGGGTGAACTTCAGGGTTTGTGCCTGTTGCTGTGGGTGTCAGGTGCATGCTGACAGGTTTCCCAGGTTTCTGGATTCAGAGTTTGTTCCTGGATTTGGGCAATGCTACCAGGTCTAAGGATTACTTTAGGTTTTGGGGGTGCCTCTGGGTGGAAAGTTGTTAAAAGCAGCATCTGCCCCGGAGGAAACAAAACCTATTCCCAATGCACTGTCTGCTAGCGTATCCCATAAGGTGCTGAGTGCACTGCCCTTTGTGGCTAGTAGTTGCAGTAGGTTGTCTACCCAACTGGCCACCTCTGAGAAGAGTTGAGTTGCCACACTCAAATGTTTTTAACTCACTTTCTCTGAGGTGAAATCACACCTCCCACATGATAGTGTCCACTGTACTACCTGCTCTGCCTTGCCAGTAAATAGCATATTTCTCTTCAGACCTTAATGGCCTTTGTCCTCCTTTGGAGTGTCTGGTGATGATCACTCAGGACCACCGACTGGGGCAAATTTTCCATTCTGCGTGCTGGTTGGTTCAGCAGTGCTGCTGGAGAGAAATCAGGCAGTGCTGCTCTGTTGCTGTGTGCTGCAGCAGCTGTGGAGGGAAAAGGCTTGAGGAAATCCCTTCCCAAGTCCAGCTGAAGCTTAAGAGGTTTGCTTCCAGTGGAGTTACTGCAGCACCTGCATTACCTGGCAGGTCTCTAACTTTTCCTGGGTTCGCCTTGATTTCTGCTCTGCAGGAGACTGTTTACAATCACTGAATTGGTGCTGCCTGTGCTGTTGGATCCTCTTGTCAATTTTTGTCACAAAGCACTTTGTCAGATACCTGTCCAGTGACCATATCTCCTAGTTATGTGTTGCTGTCATGTTGCCTTGAATCAAGAGGGGCAATCAAAGTTATTCCTAACAATAGGTCTTTGCAAAGTCACAAGTTTCTGCCACCATTAAGTGTTTCCTTTTTGAAATTATATCAGAAGGTTGGTCTGACTTGAACTTGACTATTGATAATCAGTTGATCTGACCTTATCTACACTAAAGTCAGCTAATTCTCCCCAGCTTTTCTAACATATGAGCAACTATCTTGCTGCTGATGTGGAACATACCTCAAGATGGATATTTTATATCATGCCAATCTTTCTAACAGTAAATGTAAAAGAGTTGACCAATACTTAAAGGCTAGGTTTGTAGGTATTTTGTTCTCACAGATAACAGAGCTACTCAGCATTTAGTGTGTCAAGGTGTTGGAGCATGACTTTTCAGAAAGAACAATGACTAGTTTCAGTTATCTTTAGTCATTTGAATGCTCACAGACTTTGACCAAAGAAAGAGCTTTTGACAGCCAAACCTTCATTGCTAAAGCAACAATCCAAAATCATTGCTGACTAAACTCTGGTTGGATTGCTAGGGCTCTGCAATTTATTCTCATTCATCTAGTATCATTATTGGAGAAGACTCTAAGAAACTGAGAGTTTTATGCAAGGTTGTCAGTTTTGTCAAAATCTTGAGAAAATTCTGTTACTTGACTTTATTTTAAAAACTCAGTATCAACTTATTCTTTTCTTAACACATTTTCCACTTCTCACTTTCAAAAGTATGGTAAAGAGATGTCCAGTGCATCCAGCCACCACAATAAAGAATGCTTTACTTTCTAACATTCATAAAAGGAGTCTTGGAGAGATATTTTCCCAGATTTTCAGGCATCAGAACAAAATAATGTAGCAGAGTTAGTTTTAAACCACAATTAAGGATAGCATTACTCTCAGGAATATATGCATGGATAAATTCAAACTGAAAGAAAATGAAAATGTTAGTTACCAACTTTTATAAAAATGACAATATACCTCTTTAAAAAGAAAGTAAGAAAAGCACCAAGGCTTTGATTTTCCTGAATGTTTTTTTGATATTTAGATAAAATTGTGAAGACTATCAAAATTGCACAAAATCAGATTTCATTCTCTGGTTGCAGCAAATGAAACAGAAGTGCAAGTATTGTGAACTTATTTTCAACATATTTCCTGTTAAATACCCCGTATTTCAGGAAAAAGAATTTTTCTTCTGGCAAATTTTTACATACATACAATAGTTTGAAAAACTGGATGCGCTAAGTGACAGCAGGTTACCACAAGCTGAGTTTTTTGCAGCCCAATCTAAAAGACACGGAAAGGAAATAAAAGTCAAAGTCTGTTGACCTCGATAAAAATAAAAGGACCATTCTGGCTACGGTACTTCGTGTATCTTGCTACCTTTGTTAATAATTTGGTCTGTTCTTACAGATTTCCAAGGAATTTTGTCTCACAGTGGGTAGAACAGTTGGGCTTTTCAAGTTTAACTCACTTCTTTTCAATTCTCACCCATTTTTCTCTGTTTTCATTGGCATTTGCCTATTCCCAAACATCAGAAAAATGAAAAGGTTACTTTTCCCCAGTTACTGTTATGTCAGTTTCATAGAATAGAATAATTGAATAAGTAAGGTTGGAAAAGACCTCCAAGACCGTAAAGTCCAACTCTTAACCGAACACTGCCAGGTCTACTGCTAAACCACGTTCCTAAGCACCACATTTACACACTTTAATACTCAGAGGGATGGTGATTGCACCACTTCCCCGGGCAGCCTGTTCCAATGCTTGACCACCCTTTCCACGAAGAAATTTTTCCTAATATCCAATCAAAATGTGCAAAAATTTTAAAAAGCTTCATTAAAATGTCTTGGGCATACCTAACAGACTCACCTCCATCAGGTCACACATTAGTGTCTGGAATCTGCATGTAATTGAGACATTTTTCCTGTGACTCTTGAAGCTGGAATGACAGTGTGTTCAAAATGTCCTTGGTTCAGTTGGTAAAACTAAAGAGAATGAAGGTGAAAGGAGAATGAATTTCAATGAAGCATCCTTAGGGATGCGAGCTGTTTCTTGAAAAGATGGTAGTAAATCCCATGTGATCTCAGCAAATCTCTGGAAAGCTAAAGCCTGCAGTGAATTACAGAGCCTCATGCTGTAAACACTGCTAGGCATTCCAAATTAGAGGATCACTGCTTGGCATGGTAACCAGAGTCACTCAGATCTCTTCAAATGGTGATTAATCTAAGGACTGAAATCCTATGTCCATCCAGCAGCAAACTAAGGCACAAGGTTTGAGCTAGAATTCGGGCCATGTAAATACTGCTGAAATACTTGCTTTTACCTAAGGAGGCAAAGTAACAACTCTGCCTTCTACACAAGTATATGATAACCATATGCAAGAAACATTGTGACAAGGAGGCATATGTGTGACCTGCAACATCCTCGGTTTTGTTTTCAACTGAAAAAAAAAATATTTAGGAACCAGAATTTCAGCCCACTCTGCAGACAATGGTGCTGTGAAAATACTGACAGAGACAATTGGAATACAATTCCTGCACACTTCTTGTTTGGACATGACAATGATTTGCACAGCCATATCTTTGCTTGCCTATTTGAGCAAGTCACATCACTTCTTTCAACAGCTCTTGAAGATTTACCTTTGTGAGCAGCATCATTGTATTGCTGGATTCTGGGAGTGATCAGCAAACAGACAGTACTTCAAGTGCGCAAAAAATTTGCAAATAGAGTCACATGCAATTCACCATGGAAAATCCATAAAACCCTATACATTTTCTATATAACTTCAACTTTTAATTGTTTACAGTTCACTGCAGAGACTAAATTCTTCGAATGCAGAGATATAACCCAAGGTCAAGGTACCTTTCTCAGAATTACCTCTTTCTGAACCACCAAAAAACTGCTCATTTTTTTCTTGGATTGAGAATATTGCTTTTACTAGCTTGACTTAATCAGCCATGGGTATATTTTTAGCTGGTGTAAATTGTCATAGCAATACTTGTCCCATGAGACCAGGATCTCCTCCCTGCTCTCCCCCTCTTTATATATTATATAAAGACAATAGGCAAATTTTACCATGTGTCAGAATTTTATACCATACTGATATACAAGCACAGGCCATTACATTCACATTATTAGTTGAAATGCAATGAGTGTCCTGCAAAAATTAGTAACTTTTTTTTTTTTTTTTTTTTGTAGTTGTAGCTTGTTTCAGGCTCAATGCTCCTTTCTAGGAAATTGGGGACAGGGTCTGCATTAATTCTTTTACACTATTCAGCCATCCACTTTTGTTTATTTTTGCTCTAGACTGGGTAAGAATACACCTAAATTAGAGGAAGATGCTATCACAAATCCTGAGCTGGATTTGAATTAGCTCCAGCACAGAAAACTATATAGCTCCTATAAAACCTCCTCAAGACATGGAAAATCTCATCCATATCAAGTTCTATCCTGATGTGTCCCACAGACCACCAGCAAATAAAGTAGTTGGAGTCACACCTTTCAGTGTTGATGGGTACGTACTATTTGGCAGAGTCATGAATGCATTTTTTTTGTAATATTATCTCCAATGTTGATTGCTTCCCCACAGATAAGGGGGCGTAAGGAGTTCAATAGGTTTCTTTGTTTTCCTTTCAATAATTTTTTAAAACATTTGTGATCTCATATGCAGTCAGTTCAACTTTTGTTGAAATTATTGTAAGAATTACAAGTTTGCATTTCATTGGCAATGCCTAAATCTATCATGTTAGAGTCCTATACTAAAATCCAAAAGAACACTTTCTTTTGAGGGCAATAAATAACACAATTACTTTCTTAATTTGAACTGTGAATGAAACTCTGGGGATTTAAAAAAACTTTCCTAAGATACAAAGGTGGGGGAAAATCTCAGATGAAGTCATATTATTTTACTTAGAAATCTGAAAGGCTACTTTCTGGCTATAAACCAATTGGCTAAGACAGAAAGTTTCAAGTGGTAGAAGGTTTCTTTATGCATGTGTACAGCTCACCTGAGAGTATGAGCAAGAACGTATGTTTCCTAGAAAGCACTATTTGGAAAACATCTGCATGAACATCATAGCAGAAAGACATGGGAGCGGGGGTTGGTGACATCAGGCAGACTGTGTTTGAAACAGGTATTAAGACCAGCTTTGAGAGAGGGAGGAGACAGAAGATCACGTGTCCTTTATTTTAAGGAATAATTATTGATCTTTTAATTTACAGACTAGCCATGCACAGACACAGTGAAAAAAAAAAAGGTCCTGGTGCTGAGGCAGCAATAGTCAGCTCACAAAAAGCAGGAGTGGACAGGTCGTGTTGTCTTATTCTACTCCTATTTGCAAACCAAGAATCTATTCATGTATAGAGTTCAAAACTGCTGTGGAATTACTCTATCATTATCATGGAAAAGTATACAACCCAAAAAATAGTGTGATTGGCTACTACAAAGTCTCTGCAGAAAAGTACATCCCGACTAAAATACATTAGTGTGTATTTTTAGTTGTTCTTTTAGTCCCTTTCTAGAAGGAACATAAAAGAGATTTTCATAGCTATATAGAGAATTTTATTCTTATTGAAACAAAAAATGAGTTGAATTCTTTCTAAACTAAGCACTCCTTAGCAATCTTGAGCACTCATCAGAATGGTTAAGCAATAGGATAGGAAGGGTCTTCTAACTGTAATGTGTTTCCTGGCAAAAATAACTTTTCAATGCAAGATCAGTTTCAGCCCATTTAAATCCCAAGTATCTCCAGTGAAAGTACACGTATAATCTTGGGCAAAATGTCTCTTCCTATGCAGTATATAAAATATTCATGATCTTTTTCAAGATATAAAACCGAGGGATCTTTAAACTGCCTCCTATCTTCATCCTCACTCTGTTTTCTTCCATCTATTTGGTGCATTTTAGCTTAGACATTATTTTACTGTTTTGTTAGAGATCCCAGATACATTTGAAAGAAAGCAGCTTTGCAGTAACTAAGTGTTCAGTGGAAGAAAGAGGTTTGTTAGTTGACCTATGTGCATTGCTGTTATCCAAAAGTCTGAAAGGTAGAGGGACCAAAGGTCTATATTATTTCTGTTTAAATCTGTTTTATTAATAGCTCAGCACCCTTACCCAGCAGTTGATTCAGTGTATGTCTTTTCACTAATGGTATATAAAGGTTTGTTGAGATTTTGATGTGAGTATAAATGACCTGAGGACTTAAAAGAGAGTTTGTATCTTTGTGACAACTCAGCTGTCACAAGAAAGACACCTTCACTTTACAGACTTCATATGGAAAGCAGAACTATCATATGTACTTCTGAAATTTGAGAGTGTGCAGGGCTGAGAAACAGCATTTAGAGATCTAGTGAAACAGCTGGGTCTGCAGCCCTACCACAGCAACTTCTTCAAGTCAACAGGGCTTCATTATGTTCTCCTCCTTGGATCAAAGCACCTCCATGTTTTTCCTTCACAGACAGCACTGTTACATCATAAGGAAAAAAGGTGACTGCAGGCTGAAATGCCTTGATGAAAGCTGTCCATGTATAAAATCACTAATGCCATTAATTTATGAGTACTTGATAGCTTTCATCAAAGCCCATCATAACCAATGAATAGGACAAAAAATGTACTGAAGAGAAACCTCAACAAAAAAATTGACTTGCAAAAATTATTTGCATTGATTAGGGATTTCAAAAAAAGCTCATGTAATTCCTTCACTTCTGCAGCATCCTCTGTCCATTATAGAGGAGTGGGTACAAATAGCACTGTTGTTCAGGACCTGTAGTCCAAACAACGCAACACACACACACGCGCACACACACACACACACACACAAAATCCCTGTGTTCTAAGTGCGTGGCTAAAGTACCTGAAGACAACAAAAACAACTTAGGGGAATCCAGGCTGTAAAACAACAGTATATACCAGCATGTAACTGAGAAGCAGTTGTTGGCAGCAGGCTGGCTCTTTCTATAATACAGGAGCAAAGATTTTAACTTCAGAAGTACATGTTGCAACTGATGTTATGGTGATTCCTCAAAGACACATTTACACTACAGAAAAAGAAGCACAACTGCAAGGTGTTCTGCAAGGAGTGCAGGTGAGATCACAAACTACAATCTGAAAACAACAACTAAACAACAAATTAAAAACACAGTGGGAAAATACCCCCAACTTTCTATTGCCACCTTATTAGCTGGTCTCATAGTTCTGCTTACTGTACAGGAGAGCAAGTCAGAAATATGGCAAATGAATGTTTTATGAAAAGATGCATTTATTTGTGGTATATATCATGATTGTAGAACAGTCTATACAGGTGAGTATCTCTACAATGAACCTTTACCAGTTACCGATGCTTCTTAACAAGCAACTCAGCATTTTATAAATTCTCTTGATTCTTTCTGTGATTTACACCTAAACAAAGCAAAATAACTCTGCAAAGCACAAAAAGAAATTCTTGGAAAGACTGTGAAATATTTACATACCAAATAAGGCTTTAATGCTACCATCTGGTCATGACGGTTGCAGTGAGAATAACAATCTGAAGATCTCAAAGTGCTCATGCAAATTTACTCCCTACCATATTAAGTAAATAAGTAATACAGAAAATGCGTTTGGAATGACAGCAATTGTGTAGTCCTCTATCTTTTCTCCAGTGGTGCCAAGTGTAAAGGTCTACCTGGAGAGACCTACAGCATGTATTTACTGCTACTCCCCAGCAATCACTGATCGGAATATATCTGAGAGTACATATCTGCCTGTTGCCCTTAGCAGCTGAGTGCAAAAGCATATCATATATATTTGGTATAAAATGTTTTGCCAATGATAAAGAAAAAATCCAGTTATGCTGGACAAAAACATTCTCCATTAGTAAAGAATATTTTCACACGCAATTTGCTCTAGTCTGAATTATCTGGAGTTGCCCTAAACACCCATCATGTCAGAAGCCTAAGCATGATGGAGAGAAGCTTTGTTAAGCTATTTGTAAGAAGATTACAATAATGACATTATTATTTTTTATAATTTTTATTGTTGAAAATAATAACAGAACATCGTTTTTACCACAAGAAGTAAGAATCAAAAATCAGATTCTGAGGTGATTCAAGACAAAATTTTCTTCTTTTAAAAGGAATTAATTTGGACTATATAAATTTTAAAAACCCAATATTTTCACTGACTGTTTATTCTGCTGAATGCATTAATTTTTAACTGGTTCCTTGTGTTTATTTGTGCAAGGTTCTCTCAGGGGTATGCCAATTCTACAGTTTGATGGTTATTGGCAGATTTTTATGTGTTTTGTTATATTTTGTTTCTTTTTTGCTTTGGTTTAGTTTTCTGTAGAAAATTAACAGAAATATCCAGCTGTTAACTTCTTTTTTGTCTTTCCCCATCTGTACTGAGGAACACTGTAAATTGGCACTGCTGGCAACAGGTAAACTTTGCTTCTTTCTCTAGCCTGTTTTAAAGCCCTTGGTGAAACAGACACATGACAGGGCTTAAAAATTATTTATTAGCAAGAGAGCTAAACAAGACATCTACACTCATGGGAAGACACCAGCAAGCATCTCACTGGGAGGATCTAAGAAAGCAAGAAGAGCATGGAACAGTGAAAAATGTTAGAAAAAGCAAAAAGAGTTGGAAACTCAAAGTGAAAAGTAGAAGCAGAATCCTTTTAAATCCCTGAGGCAGAAGAGCATAGGGAGGTTCTGTTTTGCATCACGTCCCTTGCTTAAAACACCCCATCAGTCCACTAAATTAAAATACAACTCCAGCATATTTAACTATAGCAAACACCATTTCTGTCTTTCAGTAGTCCTTGCGTTTTGAGAAGTTGCTGTGCCACTGTATTACACAACACAGTCAGGATTCCCTTTCCTTGGCTCTGTGCAGGAGCAGTTTCAGCTTCTCTGACTCAGGGTTGCCAATGCAGTCTGACATGGACAGCAATCAGAGCATCTGAAGGCACTGCATTATGTAGAGGGATGTATTTATCTGCTTTCTTAAGCACAGAGCATTTAAGATACATATTGTCAAGCTTGAGATGCATATTGTCAGGCTTTTCTCCCCAAACATATAGACAGATTATTTTTGAAAAATGGGGGGGAAAAAGCAATAACAATGGACTCCAAAAGCTGGGCATGTTAAAGAGAAGTGCAGATGATGAAAGAGAAAAGAAGTAGCATTCTTGTTCCTTGATTCATCCATCACATTCCTAATATAGGTTTTAAATAAAAGAATTTCAATACACTTTTTTTTCCCCAGTAAGGCTTCAAACAGGCTTAGCACTTGGCTTCACAGACAGAAAAATAAGAAAATAATAATTAAGAAATAATAATAATAATTATTAGGAAAATAATTTCTCAACAGCAAGCACCTGAAACATCTTTAGTTTCATTTCTGCCCAGAGAAGATTAAAGTCAAATTGCGGGTGAGTGCAGTCTCAAGCTTTCTTTTTAATTTAAAGGAAGATCACATAAGTCTACAACATGAAATTTTATTTTTTAAACTTTGGATAACTGAATACAGGTGTATACTGTTGACCTTGTTAACATTCACTTGGATGGCTCTATGAAGCGATACAACTGTGGCTGTTGCTGCTGAATCTCTCTTTGTTCATGCCTTCTCACTTCTCTGTGGCATCTGCTGCATATGGGTTGCCCCCTTTCTCCCTTTTATAAATAAACTGCAGCTGAGAGGAAACCACACAGGACTTTGCCTGGACTTCATATGGTAACAGCTGGGCATCATACACCACTGTAAGAAAAGGCTCTGGTTTTAATGCAGGTAACATATAAAAATATAGCACTGAATCTTGTTACTGTTCGGCACTAGCTTCGCATACAATTGAAGTGTAATTACTACCTCCCAAAGCCCTTCAGTTCAAGGCATCAGGACTTCTAGAAGCTCACTATGATGAAGAAACCTTTGAGAAATAACCTCTCCCTCTTCTAGGCTGAGAAATGAGAATTTCAACTTGGAGCACAGCAGTTCAGAGTGCAAGAGACCAACCCATGCGAGAGACCAAGTGCAGCAGTCAATGATGAAATGTTCCTGATGCTAGACTCAGTGAAAGGTTGTACTACTAATGTCACATTCTGGAGAACTGGATATCAATGTGCTTCTTGACTCAGCTTTTTCTTCTCATGATTCTTGTCAAGTCCGGAGTATTCTCTCGTGGAGTTTCAGTCAGTATCTGAGAATTCAATTTCCTGTTCCACTGCTGTGGGTTTACTCCCTTTTACTCTTTTATAAATACACGGTACAGCTGAGGAGAAACCACACAGGACTTTGCCTGGACTTTGTCTGGTAGCACCTGCACATTCATACACCACAGCTGAACCATTTGAACAACTGATGCATCTACTGATGGCAAATAGTTAAAAATTTCTGCTACTTCAATGTCCTTTCTCTTTTCTATGTCATGTACATTTTTTTCTTTAATGTATTAATTTTTTTCTCAAAATATTAGCTCTGCTATAACCAGGTAAAAAAACCCCAACAGAATTAAAAGCAAAATCACCTTCCAAGGTTTAAGGCAGAGTTATATGTTATATAGTTATAAGTCTGATTATTTCTTTCTCATAAGCATCGATGCTGTGATTCAGGAAAAGACCAACTCAAGAGAAGCGATGATGATCTAAGTTGCAGTTTTGTCCAGGTTCAGTCTGCATGAAACCAGAGATAAAAAAGGCAGGGTGCAGAAAATGCTTCAGCTCTTTCCCTACCCTGGAGCTAAGATTATATCATTTAGCATGAGTCTGAGACTTCCAAAAATGGATATGGAATGAACCAGTCTTCAGAGTGGGCAGATAAGACATACATCAAGTACTATCTTCAAATGACTTTAAAACAATAAAAGAACGAGAGAAACAAATAGTATGGGATATCCTTTTTACTCCAAAACATTCCTGACCCTCAAATATGCAGTGCTAGTGGGCTTGAAAGGATAAAACAGACAAACACAAAACAGTAGAGAGTCAAAGCCTGTCTGATTTATTGCTCTGTGTAAAAGTTGCTGCATTAATTAGTCATAGTCTTTAATTTCACCTGTTCTGCCTTGGGACAGAAAAATACCACTAAACTGAAGACTGCAGTGACCTACCCTGGGGAACAGGTATGCTTTGAAAGAATTTACTTTTAGAAGACAATGTAATTTTGTTGATTATGTTAGTAACAATGTCCAAATGCTTATTTTGAAACTCAAAAATACATGGAAATGCATTTGCCATTTTTGATGGGAAATTAATTAGAGCATTTCTTTTTTTCTTCTTGAGAAATTGAAAATCCCAAGCTTTTTTAGCAACTAACAGCATAAAATATTAATTTGATGCTGTATAAATCCTCCTCTGGGAAAAACATGGTCTCCACTAAAGATACTATTTTCTGGAAACCATTATGTTAAGTTACAGTGACTGCCTATCTTAAAAAACTAAAATTAATCTAAGTCAGGTCACATCAAGTAGTCTCTGGCTGGAAAAAGTATGAGGTCAGATAGAAATAAGCCTGCTCTTTGATGATGGGTAAGGAGATGATAGAGATTGCTTTAAAACATCTGAGGATCTACCTAACAGCTTCTGTTGACTTCATTAAAGAATATTAGGCATATAATCCTGGGGAGAAAATAAAGTTACAGATGAAGTTACAGAATGAGAAAATAAAAGAATTGGGTTTGGGCTACAAACCCTGACACTACAAATAGAGGACATGCATATGTTCAGATTAGACACTCCACAGAGTGGCTGTAGATCCAATCCTAATCAGAGGGCCACCTGTACTCCATCTCTGACATGCCTTCCTCTTTTGGGCCTTTATATCAGTCTACCTTAGCACCTAGATTTAGGATTATTTTCTCCCCATAATACACCCTTCCTTGTGTAAATGTGTGAAATCTACTAGCAATAATAACTTCATCTCAATATGTTTTTTAATTATTAGAAATTAAATACAAATTTCTTAAGAGTTAACAATACTGAAGTGCTATTTCATGTGAAGGTGGCAGGCAATCAGCATTCTAAAACTCAAATTTTTTCCTTGACTTAAATGACAAATATTTCTACTCGGTTTTATGTTACTCCCCCAGCTCCTCTTTTTAAACTTGTTCTTATGGTAACCTAAAATGACTATCACTGGAAAGATATTTTTGTAGCTTAGCATCCTTGGAGGAACTGTGGTCTAAGCTACAGCCTTGTTCTTTACAAGTACATAGGGAAAGCTCCTCCAGAGTTCCTAAGAGCTGATCCTTGTTGGGAAAACAGGTACAAAATTCTGTAGGTGTCCAGGTAGTTTATCACTACCTTTCCAAGAAGGAAAAGAAATAATACACTGTAAAACAGTCAAAAAACATCCAAAAATGTTGATCAAACTATATATTAATATTATATATTAATTTAGTGATGAACTGATCAAAAAGTCAGTGTCAGGCACCCCAGTTACTGTTACATTAAGTAAAAGACAGCCTAGCTGCCTTAGGATTTTCAAATCTTTAGAGATTAAGGAAATTAACCTACTTAATCTTGGAAGTTTATGAGAGTCCATGACTTAAGGGGATTTTAAATTGCCAAAGAAGAACAGATGAATGTGGATGCAATTTCTATAGTAACTCATGTTAAGAGCTAAAGATAATCATGCAGGAAAGGGTGTGTTTTGATTTTGATGAGTCAAGTCAGTCATGCGGGTGAGTATGCACCTCAGTTTTTATTAATTGCCAAAATACAAAACATATTTCTTTTGAATTATTACTCTAATTCAAGAATATCTGATACTATGGTGTTTTCACAAAGACCTTCTTGCACCAGCAGTAATGACAACAATAACAACCAACAACTAATAATATTGATGGAGACGAAGGGCTTGAGAAACTTGAGCTTGCTGTGGAAAGCACTAACTCAAATGCTTCTCAAATTAAGAAAATTGATTTCTGAAGAAAAGATTGCAGCTACATAAGAATACAGAAAACAGAGTGTAACTTAGGGTTAAATTAATCCTTCATAGAGGTCAAAACACAGATTTGTTTCTGAATTATTTCTTATTCCTTCCCCTCACAGTCCTATTACTTCCTTATTCACTCAGTGTAGAAATTTTCTTTGAAAGAAGTTAATTAATATATGCTGAAGTGTGCAACATATTCAGATAACATAAAATTATTTTCCAGTTACTCTTCTGGGACTTGCAAAGCAACATATTCAGACAGTGTTGTAATAGGTTTGAATATTGTTTTTCTCTAGGGAGGGGGGATGTTCGGGTTGTTTGCCTGTTAAAGCATCAAAACTGTTTTCTTTTGTGTTTTCCCGAAAATTCCCAGGAGCGAAGAACAGAGCAGGGTCGGCTGATCCCAACTCCAGGGACCTTGGACTCGGTGAGACCGAGGAGAGATGCGATGGGGGTGACGTGAAGCCAGGACTGGATCCACAACCGTCCCAGCCGCTCTCCCGGGCTCCCGCTCACCAGCGCTGCACATGGGGAGGGGCTCATCCCCACTGCGGATCGCTGCCGAGCTGAGGCGAGCTTGAGAGACACTTGGGTGCTGCTCCCGCCCTTTCTCCGATGTTCTGCAGTGGCGCGTGTGGGGGGCTGTCTTCCTTGCAGCCGTGGCAGCTTAGACCGAGACCGCTGGTACCCCCCTAGGAGCAGCGGGCACAAAGCTGTTCCCTTTCTCCAGGTGCCTGAGTCCCGGCGTTTGCGGGGTTTCTCCTTCACGTCCTCTTGGCAGCTCTGCTCCTGCTGCCTGATCCATGTCGCAAAGTTGAGTGGGGCAGCCCCCATCCTCACGCCACCCAGCGGTGCCAGCGGCGGTGGGCAGCAGCAAAGCTCAGTGGCTGCTCCTGCGGTGCCAATGTCCACACTGCGGTGAGCTGGGTTAAGCTTGGTGGTTGCTTAGGTGCAGAGCCTGGGTCTTGCACAGTGCAGGGGTGCAGAGCGGCGCAGGGCAGCGGTTTCTTCTGGTGGATGGCTGGCAAGAGCCCTGCTGGAGGAGACCACAGCCCCATGGCCCTGCCCTGCACTGCCGGGAGGCGTCTGGTGGCGGCTGCCCCACAGGTGTCCTCCACCACTCATGGCTGGTCCCTACAGGTGGCAGGGGTCCCATGGCAGTGCCGCTGGCCCTGAGAATGCCCCACGGCCAGCACCAGTGGTGGCCAGTGGCCCTCGGAGCCTGAGAACATGGTGGGTTTGGCAGGACCCACCATCTTGCGTATGGTGAAATCCTGGGAAGAGAGGCGGCACCAAACACTGCTGAGCAATAGGAAGACAGCCTGGCCAGGAAGAGGACTCCTAGGCCACACAATATCAGGAGCCTATAAAACCCCAAACCCCGGGAGTCCTGTCCCTTTTGGCTGGCTTGCGTGGTTGAGATAATGTTGAGTGCTGTTCCTACTGGTCCCTCACGGCTGCCTTTACTACGCAGCATCGTTGGAGCTCCAACAGTGGCACCAGGGACCACCCAGCTGCAACAATGTGGTTCCCTTTGGGTTCCTGGGAAGAGGGTTCTTCTCACTGTTTTTATCTTTCAGAGGCTCTGAGATTGGGAGATACCATCTTTGAGGTGGCTTTTCTCTTCCTTCCCTCTGCTCCTCAGCTCACCAGTCTGCTTGGAGGAGCAGCTTGTTGATTTGTTTTGTTTTTTTTTTTATTGCTTGACATTGTCGAGTTTTATATTGTATATTTTGTTTAGTGTCTGGGGATTCTATAAGGTCTTTAGAGCCCTAGAAAAAATAAACCTGTGTTTGCTGGCGCATCTCTATTCAGTCTTTTGTCACTGTTGTGCCCCCTAGTGGTTCAAACCACCACAAGAGTCTAACTTTAATTAAAGGGAAATCTATTGAAAGGCATCAAAGGCTCCAAAGAAATAGCAGTGGTTTCTAAAGGTCGTATTCTAAAGATTTTGTGCATTTGCCAGAGCAGAAGCATTTGGCAGGCACGTTGAAATTAGTTTGTGTATCTTGAGTAATTTCAGTCCTGATATACTCTGGGTTTTGATGGTTTTAAAGGATGGGAGATGCTAGGGTCTTGAGGTTGTTCTATTGAGGAAGGAATCCTCTCTAAAGCCAGCTACTGTATCTTGCACCACAGAATAGTGTGGTGTCAAAATTGCAGCTGTACCCAAACCAATGTT
The DNA here is from genome assembly GCA_013399895.1 of Serilophus lunatus. NCBI lineage: Eukaryota > Metazoa > Chordata > Aves > Passeriformes > Eurylaimidae > Serilophus > Serilophus lunatus. The sequence continues at coordinate 65,023 of VXBA01000118.1, forward strand.
GACACTCTCAGCTTTCAAACGCCAGTAAAGTAAGTAAAATGGGAATAGTTTTAAAAAGAATCAGAAGCTAAGATACTCTGCTATGGGACCAGAGCTGCTTTGAAGACAAACATCTGAGGCGAGAAATTTAGCTGATTTAGGGATAAAAAACATAACAAAAGAAAAAAAGACTCTTTGAAAAGACCTAATAAACTCTGGTTTTTCAAGTGAAAAAATTAGAGCACAGTCAAGTCTTTATTTTTATTTTATTTTTATCTTAATTTTTATTATTTTATCTTTACTGATGGTGGGGGTGAAGGTATTGACTGTAACATTAGCAAATACACAGATGATAGCAAGTTGAGGGAGAATGTTGATCTGCTGGAGGGTAGAAGAGCTCTGTAGAGGGACCTGGGCAGACTGGATAGATGGGCTGAATCCAACGCCATGAGGCTCAACAAGTCGAAGTGCCGGGTCCTGCACTTTGGCCACAACAACCCCCTTCAGCACTCCAGGATGGGGACAGAGTGGCTGAAGAGCAGCCAGGTAGAAAGAGGCCTTGAATTATTGACTTGGAATTTTACATTAGGAAACTGAACATGAGCCAGCAATGTGCCCAGATGGACAAGAAGGCAAATGACATCCTGGCCTAGATCAGGAATAGTGCGGCCAGCAGGACCAAGGAAGTGATTCTTCCTCTGTACTCAGCACCGGTTAGGCTGCACCTTGAGTACTGTGTCCAGTTCTGGGCCCTTCAGTTTAGGAAGGGTGTTGAGGTACTGGAGTGTGTCCAAAAAAGGGCAATGAGGATGGTGAAGGGGCTGGAGCACAAGCCCTGTGAAGAGGAACTGAGGGAGTGGGGATTGTTTAGCTTGGAGAAAAGAGGGCTCTGGGGAGACCTCATCACTCTACAAATCCCTGAAAGGAGGGTGTAGTCAGGTGGGAAAGGAGGGTGTAGTCAGGTGGGGGTCGATCTCTTCTCCCAGGCAACCAGCAGTGGGACCAGAGGGCACAGTCTTAAGCTGTGCCAGGGGAAGTTTAGGTTAGTCATTAGGAAGAAGTTCTTTACAAAGAAAGTGATTGGGCATTGGAATAGGCTGTCCATGGATGTGATGAAATCAACATCCCTGGAGTTATTTAAGAAAAGACTGGATGTGGCATTTAGTGTCATGGTCTAGTAGACAAAGTGGTAGGTCAAAGGCTTGACTGGATGATCTCAGAGGTCTTATCCTGTCTAGTTGATTCTGTGATTCTGTCTTTCTGAAAATCATACCCAAGGACTCAATTAAAAATGCTGTAAAACTATTTGCAAAAAAGTCTGGTCTGAAACATATGCTTTTATTCCTTAAAAAAGCATATATTCACAAATCTGTTCACAAATCAACAATAATCTATTTACAGCATGTTCCTTTCTACCTGTTGTTTCAGTTCACTATGTTCATTTTATAAATAAACCAGTAAGAAGTTGAAAGACTACATAATTTTCAGGATCCAAAGATTCATGCTGCAAACACAAAGATAAGTACCTAAAGTATCCATCTGTTTTCAGTTACTTGTATCCTGCTTGTGTCCCTGCAGTTCTCAGAACTATCAGTTTGCTGCCTCTCAGCATCCTTTATTCCATAGAATTACAGAACCACAAACTGGGTGAGGTTGGAAGGGACTACAGAGGTCCCACCTCCCTGCCCAAGCAAAGTCATCCTAGAGCACAGGATTGCGTACAGATTGTTCTTCAATATCTCCAGTGAGGGAGACCCCACAGCCTCTCTGGAGTATCTGCTCCACTACTCAGTCACCCACATAAAGAAGTTCTTCCTCATGTTTCAGGTGGAACTTCCTATACACCAATTTCTGCCCATTGACTCTTGCTGTAGTGCTTGGCACCATCAAAAGAGCCTGGGTCCATCTTCTTGGCATACTGTCTTCACATACTTATAGACCTTGATGAGGTATCCTCTCAGGCATCTCTTCATGAGGCTGAACAAGCTCAGTTCCCTTAGCTTTTCCTCAGAAGAGAATTGCTCCAATATTTTTTTATTTTTATTTTTTATTATTGGAGCATTTTATTAAGTATTCCTATTTGTGATGATACATCACTTCATATGCCAGTCCTTTGCCTACTATTATGACATAAGAAGGAAACAAAGTTTTATGTCATTTTTAAGAGAATTGTGACAGAAATGTTAAATCAGTCCAGATAAACTGAAGTTTTAAACTTGGAAGTACTTTTTATCATGAAGATTTAGAGTAAAGTTGTCTTTTTGTGTGGCTATTCACTCAGGCACTCATTAGCTGTATTAGATAAGGAGGTTTTTTCCTCAGTCTGTACTTTGAAACTCCTGTCCCTTGATGTTATTTCCCTCCCTAAAATGATAGAAGAAAAACTTCATCTTGTTGTACTACTAATTTGTTGGAAGGTATGTTTTTGGGGATTAATTTCTGATATTTTTATATACCAATCTTCCTGCTGCAACTGTGTACAGCACTGTCTGAGAGTTCTAGTCTGTACAATGAATATGTTCATTCTGAACATTTCTCGCCACAACTGAATTTGTGGGTTACTCTATGGTGTAAGACAGTCTTATGAAAACAGCAAATTATTTTCCAAACAGAAAACCTTCTTTTCTTTAGAGATTCATATGCTGTGAATGATGTTCACTGATTTAAAAGAACTCTTGTATCAAATGAAGAAACATATCAGTTTCAGCCTCAAACTTAAAACTCTTGTTGCCAGGATATTGCTTCCATTCTTGGCCATGATGAAACTCAAGTTTTTCTGTAGGGAATGAAATTTGCCCCTTTTTGTGCATATCCACAAATTTTCAGAAGTTGTCTGTTCTGAAAGCTTTGATGATATTGCAGGCATTGACCACCACAGAAATTACCCTAGTTGATTGACATGCAGCTCTTCCATTAATTTCTTTTGGTATCAGAAAGAATAATAAGCCCATTAGCTAAAAATGTGACCCTTGCTTCTCTGCCAAAAAATCTGTTCATTTTAACTTCAAGGCTAAGCTTCTGAATCTTTTGGAAATGATTTTTTGTTTGTTTCCACTGTTGTTGGGAGAAGGGAGGAGGTGTTTGGATGTTGTTTTTTTTGGGGGGGGGGGGTTTATTTGG
>VXBA01000118.1:70008-88664 GCA_013399895.1 Serilophus lunatus
CCCCCCGAAGTTTATAAAGACCTAATTCACACTGACATCTGACACTGGTGTTTTAAGACACTTGAGTGCCTTTACTTCCAATATCTTGTTCCTTTTTTGAGGGGGTTTCTTTGTTTGGGTTTTTTGGGGGGAGGGGCTTGGTTGCTCTAGAATTCAAAGCTAATATTTAAAAATCAGCTTATTATCAGAGTTATCCTGTGAAAAGGAAAAAGTAATAATCCTGGTCTTACTGAACATGACAGAACATTAAAGGAAGATTTTGTGCCCCCAGTTACTTGGTTCTGGTATGACCTCAGTTGCATGCAGCAATGATTTCGATCCTCTGACTAAATATTCTTTGGACATAGAGAGTTGTCAAAATATCTCACTTAATATTAATTACAAATAAATTCCAAAACGCTTCTCACTTGAATTATTAAACATTGAACAAACTGATTCAGTTTTGGCTGGGCTATGAGAGTACAAAGGAAAAAAGCTTCTATACTGGTGGTCCAGTTCTATGTTAGAAGCTAATCTTCCTCTTAAATGAGATGCTATGTTCTGTTTTGAAACAGACAAGGCATCTCATTTCAGTGAGGTCCAAGAACAAACACATTATGTAAAGGAGCTGCATAAACATTGGACAGATCATAATTCTAATAAAGTATAAAAGTATAATTCATAAATAAATAGATTAGATCAGGTTAATAGCTCATAAAAAAAAAAAGAAAAAAAAAAAAAAAAAAGGTAAACGAAGACAGCCAGGCTATACATTACAGATTTTTTTCCAAAACCGAACATCTTGTTCTGCAAAGTTTTCACGGTTAAGTATTGCACAAGCCTTTGCACGCACATGGTAAAGCAATGTTCATAATAGGTTATAGCTACCTTTCCATTAAAATTCAAAAGTTTTTGGTAATTTAAACATCATCTGAGAAGGGATCAAGAAGGTAACAAACTTCATTTTCAGACAGTGGAAATCATGAAAAGTTCTAATTACAGCAATTATTGCTAAGAAGTAAGGAAGAGGAAGTAGTGTCTGCATTTGGACAGGGTTGTGTTATTTGTACTATTTGAGTATTCCCATTAGATCACTGCATATGAGTTCAGGGAGAAGGAATGTTTCCTAAATTCAACTTAGCATTTAACCCACTATTGAAAGAACTTCAGGACTGTTTTTATCATATTAAAACCAAACTAACGAATAAATGGAAGAGGAGTACACTGTACTCGATACAATTAGATAGCATGCTGATGCCACACTAAGAATGGTGGGTTGATAAAAAGATATTTCTTACTTTTTTTCCTGATTTCTTCTTTTACACCATTTTCTTTTTAATTTCTCTTGCTGCCATATGTATATCCTTATATATCCTTTGTAGCTCTTTCATGTAGCTCTTTAGTGGAACAGATGCTGTGTCAGGAGAATTTAAGGAATGACCTACACTGGAAGTGAATGAATGTACAATCACTTTTATTCCACTGATTCATCCATCCATCCATCCATCCATCCATCCATCCATCCATCCATCCATCCATCCATCCATCCATCCTGTGTGTAACTGTGAGGAACTGATAGTCTGTGTAAAGATAGGTCAGTTCACTTTATCAGCCATTTGTAGGACAGAGTCCATCATGTTCGAGCAAGTACAATGAGGTTTTCCATCACCTTGACATTTCTCACAGCAGAAACATTCTTTCCGATTTAGCACCTTCAACTTTATTTTTGAACTTAGGCCTTCAAGTTACAGAATCAGAGTTGAGTTGAAAGGGATCATCAGGATCATCAAGTCCAACTCTTTGAGGTGTTTTGGCCCTGCACAGGACAATACGTTGTCCTCACGTTTCTGGCCAGCTTCAACTCCACTGGAGTTTTGGCTACACAAATTTTTTCACTACAGTAGAAAGCAGCATCTCTTGTATTCTTCCCATGTCACCTGACCTTGCTTCCACTGGGAAAACACCTTCCTTTATTGCCTTATATCCAAGAAGAGCAAAGTCGGCTTTCTATCTCATGTGCTTGCTTCCAGTATTTAGGAATCGACTGCTCCTGTGCACAGTAAGCACCAGTTTTAATACACTGTAAAAATTCTGTGCTCCTCTAAAGCCTTCTGTGTCTGATAGCAATATTTTTCTGCAAGATCCATTCTATCTGCATGAAGACAGCTGCTGCCATTCTTAGCAGTCCCCCTGCTGATTACTGTTTCTCAGGGATTGAAACATTTCATGTTTCAAGCCTTCCGATGGATTAAGACCTTTTAGGAGCCATCAGACAACTTGCTAGAAGCTGAGGTGGAATTCAAGAACTTTTCCATTTCCTGGCTAGGTAGCTAATATCTCAGTTGGATTTCATGGGGCAAATGTTAAATCGTTGTCTGAATTCCCCTGAACTTCAGTCTCTTTAGTTGTTCTGCCCCATCCATAGCATAACTACGAAATGCACATTTGCAAATTGAAGTATTTTTAGCTGGCATCTCAGTAGAGAGCCAAGGCCTTTTGAAGTCAGGCTTGACAACAACATCAAATTATGCAGCCATTGCTTATCAAAGGGTAAGATTTTCTGTTTGAACATAGTCCCTTCTATCAAAACTCTCTACATAATGTCATGTGTGACTATCCTAACATTGAGTTCACAAAAAAATCTCATTTCTTGGTGCAATACTTGGACTGAATGGATTCTCTCATAGCCTGTAGAGTCTACACATACATTTCATTAAACACTTGCCTTCAGTCTACATTCCCTCAGTAGACTTTTACTCTCTACAGTCAAGTTCACCTTTTTTCTTGCTTAACAGGTGAAATAGGATTTTATATCAGGTGTTTTTATTGTTGTACTATGGAAAATTTCTGAAGTTAAATGAAATACAATCCAAACACATATGAAAAATATACTCAATCACTCTGGTCTTGTTAAGTACGTTGTCAGGTTCTGCTTTGACATTCATCTTTTAGTCCTTCCCAATACCACAAAAATGACTGACTTCTGCTTTGCAAACTTTGTATAGGAGAGCTGTTATACACTAGTTGCACAGTATTTGCTCCTACTAGAACTGAACTTAGCCATTTTGCCTTGCACCAAATTGTAGCCATTCCCAGAATCACTGTAGACAGGTACAGTATCTGCCATTTGTTTATACTGCTTTCATGCTTTGCCTATTTGCTTTCCTTCTTAGAGGCAATATGCTTCAGTGCAACCATTTTAACAAAAAAGTGTCAAATTAACAGATGTTCTCATTAGTAAGTGCATTACTCACTATATTACTCTTTCTTTTGAAGCACCAAAAATAAATCGTATCAAAATTCTGCTATTTGTGGAATGAAGAGGGAACAAAAATGGGAAAAATACGGAACGGTATATATACTCTCTGGTATGTATATATATATATATATAAGCCTGAGGACACTCAGTGGACACAAACAGCTCAAGGGTGTGAGAAAAACACATACATAAGGGAGTGCCAACTGTCTCTGGTGCCAGCTAGCTTATTGCTTCCTATTTCTCTCTCTCTCTTTTTTTTTTTTTTTTTTTTTTTTTTTTTTTTTTTTTTTTTTTTTTTTTTTTAACAGAGAGTTTTTGCACAGCTGAATGTGTTGGCTAAGTTTTTGACTGACTTTGTATATCTCCAAGTCTTCTCTGTGCACATGCAGGAGTGAACTGCCCTGGAGAGTCCTCAAATGCATCAAGGATAAACATTGTACAGTCCATGGACTACTCTTTCATCTCAAAGAATTTCAGTATCTTCTAAGTTGTAGACTCCAGGTAATTCACTCAGACGTTGGCAAAGCAAATCATACCTCTTGTCTCTGCTGGAGAGACTGCAAGGATCAGCAAACATGTAAAAATTTTCTGCTGTTTCACTAGGCAGTGCTGGCTTAAATAGTAATTACCCTGCAGTCAACTTGATCATAGACAATCAGAGATGACCTGAACTCCCTTCCTTGTTAATGGATCCAGTGACTTAACATCCCATCAACATTTCTTTTTACTTCTAGTAATATTTTTTAAAAATGAATAACAGCACACTGCTTAAATATTGTTCTCTGTTTCAAGGGCATATTACAAGTTACACATCTAAAATTGCACTAAAACAAATTCTTTTTGGTTGGTTGGTGGAGGAATTTTTATTGGTTTGTTGTTGTTGTTTTGTCTTTGTTTCTTTCGTTGTGTTTTTTGTGGTTGGTTGGTTGGTTGGTTTTTTAAGATGGATAGAAAGCTTATGTGCCAGTAGGCTGGCTCAAATAAGCTATTTCAAAAATGGAGGTACCTGACTTTTCAAGGTCACCATTTTTGCACTATAGTGGGAAAAGGCAATTTCTTTTTTTTCCCCCTGGGAGAAAAACTCAAAACATTGTTCTGAAACTTTCTATTTAATAAGAGAAAAAGGTATATAAACTATCTAGTAGAGGTAAAAGCCAACCCAAGAAAGCACTATTCTGAGACTATGTCCTATAGAGCAATCACAAAAAATATTTATATTAAACAGAACAGACATCTTTTATTCACCTAATTTGAACAGTCATAAAAAGAAAAGCATTGTACATGTGCAGTATTAATTTCATTTTAGAAGTCCTAAGCAGAAGGTTTTTGCATTTAAAAAATATTCCCTCTTTATTGTTACAGAGGTGAATAACTACTGTGGAAAAACAACTGGACTATACAGTGCTTTAAAGGATAAATTAAAAAAATAGAATCACAATTTTCTTGCACGGTTCCTTCATGGGAGGTTTATTTATTAAAAGAAAAATAGTATATAGTAACTCTTCTATCTACTTCCACTATTCCAAGACGCTTATGTCAGAGATTGCTGGGATACACAAAAAACAGAAAAATATTTGATCAGTAAAGCAACTGAGGTACTGGCTATGACAAGTCACAGTTCTTTCAAAATACTGCAAAAAGAGAAACTAGATATGAAAAGAACAAACAATAATCCTACTCATAACAAAAGTATGGTAAACATTCAAAATAAGTTGTTCTGAAAGTCACAACTGATCACTAGCTTATGTCAACATCTGAGGCATTGAAAAATGTTGATTTTCATTTTGAGTTTCTAGATCTCTGCCAGTTTATAATATGAGGCAAACTGAAGAAATCAAATTGATTAAAATTCAGTCATTTTGATAACTCTACGTTAGTTTTAAAGGGGAGAGGTCATGCCAAGAGCTGAAAAAAATGCTGCTTTTCTACAGGAGTGCTGCACACCATGCAGCCAAAATAATCTACAATTAAGCTGAAAGCTTCTTTCTAACTTTTATAGCGCTTGCTAAGCAAAAAATAGCCATATGAAGAGGTAAGTTCAGTTGACACTATTCTGATCTATGACACAAAAATACAAATGATCCGGTACATTTGATGGAATTATCTTCATTTTTTCAAAGATAAGCAAGAATAGAATTATCCTCTAACTCTTCTACAAAAGACAGCAAAATGGAATATCCAAAATTAAAATGAGTAGGCTTTCTGCCACAGGTAAACAAGCCAATTTTTATGCTTATTACCTTTGTGCATTATAGAATAATTGTCAGGCACTGTATTGAATTATGATTCACAATTTAACTTTCTCAAATTACAGTTCGCAATAAACAGTGTTAGAGGTATGATTATTGGATTGTAAATTATTTCAGTATGCCAATAATGTATTTAACATCACAGCAATGTTCCGAATTTGTTATTATCAATTCCAGGTATTACTAATACAATGCAAGAATTTTAGTGATAATAAAAAAATGCTGTGACTCAAGACAGCCATTTAGTATTTTTCAGAATATTTCTCCCTTCTGTTCTGTTTTCCTGTTAGACTACAAATTTGTTTATTTTAGTTTATTAATAATTGATGCATGAATTTTTTTTGCTGCTTGGTCAGGCCACTGCAGGTATCTCCTGGGAGTTTACCCTCATTGTTCCCCATGAGACAGAGTGAACTCAACAACTGAGGACCTTAATCTTTAAGAAAGTATTAAGAAATCCCATAGCATATGATCTCTAAAACCTGTCAAGAAATTCAAGCAGCTTGCTAAAACTTTAAAATTTCTAGTGGGTTTGTCAACCAAGTGCTTGAGGTAGCTGGAATGCTTTTCATCAAGTTGGTGCTGTGTCCACTGCATTACAAACAAATTTGAGAGATAATGGAGAAGAGATTCCCTTCTGCCTCATAGCACAGCCACATGCTATTGCTGAGTGGTCTGCCTTAGGCACTATGTTTCAATGCTTCAGATGTTGAAATAAGTTAGTGACCAGTGTGTGAGTTTCAGAATAACTTATTTTGAAATTTTACCACACCTTTGTGATTATTAGAATTAACTGTCACATCAAGCAAACCATCTGTCAATTCAACAGAAGTGCCCAAGCTGTTTTTGTTGATGCATTTTCATAAAATGTCGCTCAGGTCTAGGGGCCTCTTCCCCCTTACTGACAGCTTCAAAGACTTGCAGGACTGGGCATTTCATACCTTTGGGAGGTCAGGAAAAAGACACGATATCGGAAGGAGTTGCTGGCCTCAGTGTGGATTGCCTGCTTGATAGGAAGTCTCATGGCAAAGTAGAACCAAGGGAAGCTTTAATTACTTGTGCTGGAGCAGACCTAGGCTGGGTGGAAGCGGTTTATAGTAGTCTGTCTATCTGTGACCACTCCAAAGTGGTGCAGCTGTGCAAGGCAGCGTCGTGCATGTTGTCTGTCAGGCCTGGGCACTGAGCTGGGACTGTTAAGGAAAAAGCAAGAGTATCTCCAAGTATCAGGTCAGATACACAGCAAGGGGATGCTGACCACTGCTTGAAAAAAGATGCTAAAGGCTACAAAGGATTCAGAGAGAAGCAACATATATATATATCTCATCAGCCAGAGAGCACACTCCTTCTGAGGAATGAAAGAAGGCTTTATCAGCTTAATGAAGATAAAGCTGAGAAATAACTCCCAGCCAGCGTGAAGGAAAAGCCCTGTGCTACAAGGCAGGACTTCTAGTTTCATCAGGTCAATGGCCAAATGAGCTCCAAAGGCCGGGAGCTCAAACCAGAGTAGTTAAAACTAGGACTCACAGAAGACAGAAAAACGTGAAGAATAATTGAGTGCTAGATGAATACAGAGGGGGGAAGCAGACTTTTCTCTGTTTTTCTGAGTCTCAGGCCTTCAAGTTATGTGGAGGAGGAGCAGAAGTCTTTGCAGAAAAGCTCCTGCAGTCTGGAAACCTACTGGGGAAACTGTAGGAATCTCAGGTGACACGATCCAGCCTGTTATTCAGGAGATCAAATAAATCTTCATCATGTTGCCTGTGACAACCCCTGCCAGGCGATTTAAACTAGGGTTTGCTGTTGTTTAGCAGTTACTGCCAACGCCACAGGCAAAAAGCCAAAAAGAAACTAAGGCTCCCATAATTGACACTGGTCACCATGCAGACCTTGATCCATACACAGTTTAAGCATCATTACAGCTATGGGCACTCCCAGATGCCCCAGCTCACAATCGCCACAGTATTGCCCAATTGTCTGCTCCCATCTACTTATTTATTTGGTTCTCAAGTCGTTCAATGGCACAGAATCAGCAAAAATGAGGGCTGGGGAGGATCAGAAATCCCTTCCATTTTGGTCTCAAATAATACATTTATCGAATGCTGTGTCTTCTGCTGCAGAGTCCTCTGGCTGTTCAGTGCTCTCTCACAGGGCTTTCTACAAACACCAGCAATGGCAGTTCTACTATCTAAATATACCCCTCAGTATATGTCCACAGCTGACTTCCAGTGGAGTTTTTTTCCTGTTTACAGACAGGCCTACCTGTGTCTTTTCTTTCTTTTACCATTCTTATTTTGGTTTTGTTTATTTTTTCCCCTACACAACAGGATCACTCCTTCAGGTTCTGCTGAAACTGTCCTCTCTACCCTGGAGATCACCTTTTTCTTATTCCAGTACTTGGCAGTCTCTGAGAGTATATGTAGCTCAGGAAAACAGATGGGTTGCAGACTGTCGGGTCATTCAATCAGTGGGAAATTGAACGTTTACACCACTATTTTTCTTCTTTGTTATTTAAAATGGCTCAGTAATTCTGTGGTAATCATCCTGATGGTAATGTCAAGACTGAATTGCCAGTCTTGTCATTGTAGTTACACTGGGAATTGTAAATAGATCCACAAAATACATAAAAACACCACCTCTTGGTTGTACTTCAGCTCAGTTGAGAAATTGCTCCATGTTACGAGTAGAAAATGAGTCTGGCATAGACTGGCACTGTTGTACAACTGCTAGATCATAATCATCCTCAGGGAGGACCAAAGCACCTGCATTTTATTCCTGGATATGCCTGTCTATTTGCATATGACAATGGCTCCCCACGACTAGGTTTCTGTTCTCACTTTTTTTCTCATTCACAGTAGCAAGGGCTCCAAAAGCAAAGATTTCTCTCTTAGTGTCTTCCTTCAGTAGAGTTGTGGTTTTTGCTGAGGCTTCCTTTTTGACTCACTCCAGTAAGTATAAACAATCACCCTTTGAATAAACTTTTCTCATCTTCCTACTTACTTCTCTATTTTTTTTTTAATTTTTTTATTTTTCTGCATATACTAAGGTAACTACTTCGGACACCCTTCTAAAACCCTCACTGAAAGCAGCATGCAACAACGTGCCCAAGCAGAAAAGTTTGTGCAAAGACAACTTTCGTTGACTTTCTAAAATGTCTGAGCGTTGCTTCACTCAGCATCACCCAGAGCTGATGCTGCACATCCCATCACATTTAAAAACGCACACAAAAAAAACCCACAAAAAAAATCCCACTGTTTTCAAGAGCTTATACCAACTTGTTCTCTTTCTGCTCAATAAGAACGCAAGTATCAATGTTCTATGTAAACCTGAATTCAGTCATTTTTCTTCACAAAACCTGGGTAATTCTAACTTCCAAAGAGACAAAATAAGGATCACCGACTATGGAAAATATAAGATTCTCACTTTAGTCTCCACATGACTGATAGCAAAGAGACAGTTGTCACAGCATATTGAGAGATTTCCTAATATCTAATCTAAATTTCACCAGCACAGATTCATGCCATTCCCTCATGTCCTGTCACTGGTCTTCAGAAGAGATCTGTGCTTGCCCCTCCTCTTCCCTTCGAAAGGAAGCTGTATTCTACCTACCTCAGTCTCCTCCATCCAAAGTCCTTGAATCACTGTGAAAACACCCCTTCATCACCTGCTAAAGGGCAATTTGGTACACTGAATCAAACTATCAAAGATGAACCCTTTTTTGCATCCCAATGAAAAAGCATCTTCATAGAGACAAGCAACTTCCTGCTATTTACCCTTGCAGCTGGTAGTTTGTTCTCTTCCTGCCTGCTTCAATGGTAGGTTAGTGAAAAATGCATGCAAACAGTTCTCAAGAAATAATTCCAGAGCCAACAATAGTTACCATCAACTCTGTATCCTACAACCCACTATTATATTGCAGCAATCAAGGTGCTACCTAGAAAAACCAGACTTGCATTAGCAGAAGCACAAAGATGTCCCAGGCTCCAAAATGATGAGATGCTTGAACAAACTTTTATCTGCTGTTCCCACAGCCTGGAAAAGAGCATGTCTGACTACCCCTCCAAAAAAGAGGCTTCTGGAAGAAACACAAGGGGTGGAATTTGTTGTTGATTGGGCACAAGATTGCCCATGTTCCCCTGCCTAGAGTGCACCATTCTGTGACCTGTCGGAAAATTTTGCTGACAGGGTTTATCAGTCTTTGCAGTGGAATGAGCCTCAGTTCCCAGCCTACTGATGCCCTTAGACATCACTTAGCCTTCAGGAGAAGGAGACATGACATAGACACTCTTGGCTCATATCTGGAAGAACAGACCTACACAGACACTCTTGCCTCATATCTGGAAGAACAGACCTTTCTGCCTCATGTCATGTACATGAGTCTCTTCTCTATGCTTCACTCTTTCTACACCAAAGATGGCACAATGAGAAAAAACTATAAAAGTGGCCAAGTCTGATACATTACTTAAAAGTTTTAAAGTTCCTTCCTTGAATCCCCTTACTAATTTTTATATTTTATGTAGTCACAGGAGATCTGAAATCTCTGTTGGTTCAGAGATTCCAGACACCATGAGGTGATACCCTCATATCATTGTGACTGTTGAATATAACACTTGAAGGTATTGTCTCTTCCTATCAGGTCTCTGTCTCCAAGCTAACTTCAGGTGAAAATTTGTAAACTAATTACAACAACCATTATCAAAAACACAGCATCTCAAATGCATTCTCAGCTTGGTCATTACAAATAAACGCTATTCTATTCCATCAAGGTTACTAGTCAATTCCTCTTAGTTGATTTCAAACAGATGACTCAGAGGCTGAATGCAAGCCTGTCTTACTACTGTTCTAAATTGACACTCCTCACTGTTTTCAAGAGGTTTACAGTCTAGCAGTATAGCAGATGTTGATATACTACCACAACCTTCCTGATTGCTTCCTAATGTCTTTTTGGGTGGTGTGTATTTTCAGTCCAAGTATCTACAATTATTGTGATCAGATTATGTTTACAAACCATCATTTACTAGCTGGCTAGAGATGTATCAACACAATGCTATTTCTGTATGCGAAGGTTTCAGTTTTGTGTGCTTATACTGTTAACAGGAAACTTGAACCTTTCTCCATTGATCATTGTTTTCCAGCTTTTTATAACTGAGAAAATACGTTTCCTTTTGCCTGGAGTTAGAGGGGGGAGGGAATAAACAATATTGTACACTATTGCTACAATGGATTTAATCTACAACTCACATTAAAATGTCTAGATTCTGCATTTCTTTTATACAGTTTCTGTGCAATTCCCAGGGTGTTTATCATTCTTTGTTAGAAGTTTTTAGCAGGCAGAAAGTTCAGTAAAGAAGAAAGCCTCTCCTACCTCGAGAAAGACACTGATAAAGAAGACAGAAAAACAAGCTGGTCCAGGACAGCTGTGAACCTCGAAACCATTCCAGGAGGCTGATATTGTGACAGAACAGGGGGCCAAGCTGAGGAAGGGAACAGAATCAGATTCTAGGGGGTCATCTGAAGACCTCCAGCACTTATTCTAGAGGTGTGTCTGGGGCAGAGTGATAGGTGGAACAGACTTGAAAAGTGAGTGTAGAAATGACATAATGTCTAGAAACTACAGTATAAAAGCATGTAACCTGTGAATTTCAGTGTAAGCAATTTGAAATGGATTTCCTGCATACGTGGTCACTGTGAATAAAAGAATGCTTTCTTTCTAATACTCAAAAATGAGTCTTGGAGGGTTCTTTTCTGGCCTTTTCCAGCAACAATTTCATCCATCTTTAGGCTTTGTTTGCTTTCACGCACACAGAGAAAGACATATGCCTCGGTTCATGTTTCATCCAGATTCACTAAGAGTTTCAGTTTCCTTCCCAATGTCTTATAGATACCCAGTGGTAGATGGAGCCTGACATTATAGCTTTTAACACTTTAGAAATCCCGTCACTGCCATATACTTTGTGACAAACAGCAAAGCACAGAGTGATAATACAAGCAGGAGCTCTAGGGAGGGAAGGTATCAAGGAGTATTAGAGCATAGGATAGCATCTGCCTACAGAGGAAACCCAATCAGGTCTTTCAAAATGTGCTAATTTCTGTACCTTTGCCCAGAAGACAATGTCAAATAAGATGATGTACTTCACGTCAGACTAAAGTGTGGCTTTATTTCTACCTTCTGTAAGTGAAATCTTTGTTTGTTTCAACTATTTTTTTTTTTTTTTGAACTGTTTCACATAGATTTCTTTGCAGATTTTAAAACTTCTTTTCTTCCTTCTCTTGTTTTCTTAAACAGTGTCTTACTGGAGTAGGGAGTCCCTTTTCTGTATTTTTTGGTCTGGTAATTGGCACAATCCCACCTGTTTTTGACACAAGATGGCATAAACAGAAATGATTTAGACAAAGAGAAGGATTCAGATACACAGCACCTAGCACTGATGGAGTGATGGGAGAAGACCCCAGCATCCAGAGAATGTAGGATCATTGCTCACATGTGTCCAAAGTGTGAGAAGATAAGCATATTCCTACAGTGATAAGACTAACAAGGGTCCCAACTATATCTGTTTGTTGCCTAAATTTTGCAAGTTTTCTGGTGGTGTGAATCTGACTTGAATTTTTTGAGACAGAAATAACTAAATTCAATTCTACACCACAGGTGCAAACTTTAAAATAAACACTTTCTTGAGCACCAAAGATATTAAGACTGTTGATTTCTGCATAGTTTGTAGGAGCAAGTTTCAGAATAAGACTGTCTGTGCTTTTTCCCCCAGCTATTTTCTCACGATGCAAAGTCACAATTCAGAACAGTTTGAGTTGCAAGGGAGGTTTAAAGGCATCTAGTTCTAATCTGCCTGCCATAGGAAAAAGAATCATTATAACTTCAAGAAACAGTGCTGTTCCCACTAAAAATCAGTACTGCTTATAAATGAAGGATATAATTTACAAAACTTTTCACCATAGGATAATGTGACTCATTCTGATCTTATTTGATATTCGATGCAATGACACTGAAATAATTCATCCTTCTCAAAAAAAAGAACTTGTAAATTAATATAGCACACCACCTAGTTTTTAAGATCGTTTCACTCTATCATTCAACGTAGGAGTTAACCAAACTTATCTTCTGCAAGTAGGAAGCTTGTAGATCATTCTACATGATCAAGAGCTTACAGAATTGAATCAGAAACACAAGTGAAAGACAGCTTTCAGTGGAAGACGGTGTATGAAAATGTGTAATATACATGTGAAGAAAAGAAAGTAAAATCAAATTAAACTAGCCATCCATTTAAGGATTTTATAGTTGAGATGGAAATTTAGGCTCTTTTATATAAATAGTTCTTTGAATTTTAGGCATTTCAGAAGACCATGTCCTAAGTTTTGGGTTTATTTTTAAAATTATCTTTAGCTAAGCCTTTTAAGGAAAAGGCTTTTTTGGTAGAAGTTGCCTTTTTTGACCTGGTGATAATTTCATAAAAAACAGTTTGAACAAAGAAATACAAGATTTGTGTTAGATGGATAAAAAATGTATAATTGACTCAAAGCAATTAACAGAAAAATTATTGACAGACACTAACAATGAAAACACTGGATTTTCCTGGGGAGACGAAAAATCACCTCTTTTTGACAAATTATCCCTTAAATTATGAAAAATATTTTTGTCAAAATTTGTTCAACTGTTCCCTAAAAACATTTTCTAGAAAGAGAAATTGTATTTAATAGAATAACTAGAGTGCTAACAAATTAAAATCATTTTTATGCTTAAGTTCTTGACAGATATGAGCTTGAGTGCTTTCCTCAAAGCAATACAAGAAGCATTTAGCAGCTTTGTAGGTCAGATCAAAGACGCTTGGGTCCCAGGGGTGATAATAAAAGCCCTTTCCTTGTTGTGCCCAGATTCTTTACTCTGAATTCACTGGTAAGAGCTACTATATAATGCTTTCATACAAGAAGCTATAATACATCTTCTAAAAGGAAACACGAACCAGTAAAACTCTCAAAACAATATTTTCTTTAATATTCCCTTCTATCACCAATTTTTCTTCTTTCACAACTTAAATGCTATTTATTTCTGACATAGGCCTGAAGGACAAATTTCATCTGTTTTGGTCTCCTTAAACACTTTATGAGTTTTTGCATTATTCAGACTAACAAAAAAAATTCAATTTCACACTGGAAGCTAGACATTCTAATTAGGTGGTAATATTAACATTTCTCATTCTGACCAATTCCTTCGCTATTGGGACCAATGTAAGTGCAGTACCAACAGAAAAAAATATCTTTTTGTAATGCTTATTTCACAGACATATAAATAAATTTGATCAAGGAACCATGTTTTAAGTCTTTGGGATATTTAATAGAGTAAAATGTTAGTTTATGTTGTTCCTTACTGAAGGAAAGATATTACACTGATTAGATGTTTTTCTACCTATAAATAAAATCATAGAATCATCAAGGTTGGAAGAGATCTTCAAGATTACCCAATACAGCTGTCGGCCCAGCACTACCACTGTACCCCATCACACAGTGCCAGATCCAGACATCTCTCGAATCTGTAAATTTCTCTTTGCAAAGAAATTTTGCATATCTTTGTAAATATAGGCCATGAAACTATCAACAAAAGTCTGTATTACAGGTCAGTACAATCACTGAGCAGAAAATGGATTAAGTGGGGCTTCTTTAGAAGAGTTAAATATAACTAATAGCTCCAAATTTATGATTATTCTGTCCATTTACACACACTCTTTCTAATGTGACTTTCATTTTCAGAACACCTGTCCTCTGACCTGACTTGTATTATGGAGCACACAAAGGGGATTCATGCCAAGTGGTCATGAAACACTCAGGAAAATAAAGGACACATCCAGGCCTTAAGCAGCACTGTTGTAGAACTTGTACTTTTTTACCCAAGTTACATCACTTTATTCCAAGAATAATCTTAAAATCCATCCAGATTTCACTGAAGGAGATGCCTAAAGGCAGCTGGTGTTGCAAGGACCACTAAGGACTTTCTATTCAAGGAGAACAATAGGAGCCTGAATGAACAAACCACCCCTAAGGCATTTTCTTCTAAGTCATATTTAGAGACCTTATTGGAGGAGAAGGGTAGTCTGGGAATAGCTAAGGCCAGAAGAACTAATTGCTGAGAGCGGTAAGAGCAGGAGCCAGCCAGAAGTTGCTGGAAAGAGGAAATACTGTGACTTTGTCCCTCTTTGCTGGATGCATGGAACTTTATTCCTTCTGACTGCAGCTCTCACTTTCATTTGTCTGACTTTTCCCTGCATGGGTTTTCATGAATGCAAATTTGATAACAGTATTTGCTGAAAAGCAACCATTTTGCAAGAAGTAAAGGGTTCAGTATGACATCATAACTAACTAAACAATGTGGCACTAGAAGCAAGAGGGACTGTGGCAAGGATTCAACAGTGCAAATTTGATAGAAAAGTTTGAGTTGAGGAATTGCACTTTGCAAAGAGTGTTGTGGTATTTTTTCCTATTTGTCAGACACAATTTTCCCAGGATGTAGACTATAATAACTTTGCTGCCTTTTGAATATTGACCTGTAGAATCAGACATTATTAGATTTTATTCCTTTGGAAAGCAGGGGGAATTAATCAGAAAATCAGCTTGAAAGAATTAGTCTACCCCATCCAACCTGTCCTGAAACACTTCCAGGGATGGGGCATCTGTAGCATCTCTGTTTCAGTTTCTCACCACCCTCACTGTGAAAAACTTATTCCTAATACCTAATCTAAACCTGCCCTTCTTCACTGCATTCATTCCCCTTTATTTGATGACTACATGCCCCTGTAAAAAGCCTCTTTTCAGCTTTCTTGTAGGCCCCCTTGGGTACTGGAAGGCTGCTGTAAGGTCTCTCTGGAGACTTCTCTTCTCTAGACCCAACAATCCAAACTCTATCAGCTTGACTTCATAGGAAAGGAAAGCACAAGTATATACATCCTTATGTATAAAATCCATAGCTAGGGTGAGTTGACAACTGTTAAGGTAAACCACAACTGTTTACCTACTCACATAATTAACATCAAATGCGATCTGAAGAAGGTTGCTGGTCCCACACTGACTAGTCAAGAAGCACTTCTGTGGGTCCCTTGGTGGATCCAGCCCTCACACTCTTTCAAGAACTGCCATCCACTATTTATTTTTACTGCAGTGGCTATCATTAGCGACATGAAATCTGTCAGCAACAGCAAATGTAAATGTAATGCAAACGTAAAAAAAAAAAGAAAAAAATTGTAAAAAAACGCAAATGTAAATAAAATGCAGATGCAAATGGTATAAAAGGTGCTGGACATTGTCATTTGTTTTTCCTATACCTCATCATTTAAAATGCCTGTTAAAAATGTATCATGACCAACATATTAAATGTAGGTATTATGTGAGTATTGAGATGGTCAATTTATACACATTAAATGTGTAGGTTTTAAAGTCAAAGCAGACTTCACAGAAGAGGTTATAAAGCATTTCTCCCTTACCTCATAATAAATTCTTATTTCTTTAATACCTCTGTATCCACAAATTATTAATCAATAATTTGTCCATCAAACCAGGACAGATGCAAACACAAGGGATAGACTGAAAAATCGTTGTTACATCTCATGAAGCACAAGTGCCATACAGTTCACACTATGCCTGCTTTATTGCAAGCCAGCTGCACTCCCTTATCATCTCACAGCTGGTAAAAGCCTATTCTCGGAGGAGATGCTCTTGTCAATGTTGATGGCTGAAAAATCTTCCAAAGCAATTTTATTTTCAAAAGCATGATGTCAGGGGATCTTCACTTTTTTGTATGAAATGATCAAAATCTAATAAAATGGTGTTCAACTGTGTCATGATCCAGAAGTCTTTTTCACTTTTTTTTTTTTTAATTGAGGCTTTTAGAGTGGTTTAGGTTTTTTCCTCCGTACTAGAAGTTCAAAGTTGTTGTTTTCTTGGAAGAAAAAAATTAGGTCTCCCATAAGTTGACAATGGGATAAAAATTTCTTCTATATTTTAAAGAATCTTGATTCAACTGTACAGATGCAAAACACTTTTAGGAAAGAATACGACTCAGAAATTTCTCCCTGACTTTTCAAGATTATAACCTATGTTTTCACATCCACATGGAATTACTAAAATTGCTACCCAATCCCAAAATGAAAATACTTTCATAATTACTGTACACAGTTGTCATAAAAACCACACATATTCGTGTTTCAACAGGGACTACAGTCACAGGAGCCCACATATTTTCAAGTGTGGCCATGATTGTTTACAAAATAGAGAATGAAAGGCAGCCTGATTTGTAAAGATCTATTCATACATGTTCAAAAAGCTTTGAAGGCTAAAGTAATGCTTCTTGGAAGAACATAGCTGGAAGGACATATTTTATGAGAAGAATATGAACAATATATTGAAGGACTAGCAAACATTTTTATCATCTCTTCTAAACCCTTTAGAAAGTTGTGCAAAAGTGTTTTTGCTGAGAATGTCTTTGCTCAAAACAGTTATGAAAACAATAAATTGTCAGAACTTTTACCATTGAGCAAAATCAGCCTGTCCTTTGTTCAGATTGATTTAACATTCATCAGTCCTACTGCACGCTGGAACCACACCAAATAGATGGTGAATAAAGTGGGCAAACATGGCATGGTGCACCAGCTAGGACATGGCATGGCAGTTTGCACAGACAGGGCAAGCAAGAAGGACATGGAGGCACTGCCAGCTCAAGCAATTAGCTCAGTAAGTGGTCATCATCTTCACAAGGAACTCAGGTATGGTGCCCACCTCAACAAATGTTTCTTCCAGTGCATATACCACAAAGGATGCAGTGACCCAGGCAGAGCACTTATGAAAGTGGTCCAGGTCTCAGGCTGCAGGGAGTGCTAGTGCCTTGCATTGCTGTCAGAGGACATGCACAGAGAACTGCTGTGTGACATGCAATGATCTGGTCAGCCTGATGAGAGATGAAACAGAAAGACTAAGAATTAGGGACTCTGAGAAAAAGACTGACTAGCGGAACTGCACTCTATCATGCCTCAGACAAGTGGACTTAGACATCCATTTCACAAGAAACAATGGATCCTCCACCATGTCATCACAAGAGAGGAGGAAGCAACCTTAGGAACGGAGGGGAGTGGAAACAGCTTTCTACTCCAGGTGACAAGTGAATTTCCTCCTCACCTCTGTCACCTTTCCAGGTGCCTGTATGCAATAGGTGTGAGGTCCTGAAATCCAAGGACCCGGGAAAAGAGAATTTGAATAAAGGTCTATCCAGATTGAAGAGGTTGCCTACAGCAGCTTACATCCTGCATCACAACCTCCCTAATTAAGAAAAAAAAGAAGAGTAGTAGTCATGGGTGACTCCCTTCTGAGAGGCAGAGAGGGCCCAACATGCTGGACCCAATCTGGAGGGAGGTATGTTGCCTCTCTGGGGCCTGGGTAAGGGATATCATCAATCAACATTCCTAGCCTGATACAGCCCACTGATTATTACCCCCTAGTGGATTTCCAGCTGGGTAACAACAAAGTTATAACAAGTAATCCGTGGACAATCAAGAGGAATCTCAGGGCCTTGGGCCTACTGGTCAAGCCATCCGGAGCGCAAGTTGTATTCTCTTCTGTCCTGCCAGTTGCAGGGACTGATGGGAAAAGAAGTAGAAAAATCATACAGATAAACGTCCGCTTTGAAACTGGTGATACCAGCAGAATTTGGAGGGCTTTGATCATGGGTTGGTTTATATGACACTGAAATTGTTGGCAACAGATGAAGTCCATGTGTCTCAAAGGGGAAATCTTACCGCAGGAGTTAGCAGAGCTCGTTGAGAGCACTTTAGACTAGATTTGAAGGGGAAAGAGGACATAGCCAGGCTTGACAGACATAAGGTGTGGGAAAGCGAAGGATAACAACAACCACAGAAGCCTCAAAAGGAGTCGTAAAATAGGATACCTTGACCAAACACAAGTAGCCAAAGATGCAACCAAAAGACAAGGATTATGGGTCATCCCTTCAGATCTCCCATTAGGATATTGACACAAACCAAATACTTCTATATAGAAAGTGTTTCTACATAGAGCCTGTCCACCAACGCATGCAGTATGGGGATGTACTGGTTTGGGGGGGCTGGGATCGCGGGGGCCAATGGGGGCATGGAGCTTGGGGGTGTTCTTGGATTTTGGGAGGGGGAAGA
>VXBA01000118.1:89042-101547 GCA_013399895.1 Serilophus lunatus
GGACAGCAACGGAGGGCCGGCCCTGGCACCGTGTTGGCGCTGGGGTGTCTCTAAAGTGCTGCAGCCATGAAAACAAAGATGGTGGACAGGACTGAAACTTGTGATTCTTCGATGGAAAAACACCGGAAACAAGGCAGGGCTCAGGCCCACTAACCAGTGGAGAGAGAGCTTGGCCTGGAAGAAAGCAACGAGATCCACGCGAGAAGGAGAAGGCTTAAAGGTCGAGGCAAGGGCCCGCCCTGTGTTCTTCTTCGGCTGCTGCTGCGGAGGGAAGACCCCAGCTGCTCTCCCCCTCAGTCGCAGGCCTCGTGGCGTGAGTTCCACCCATTTCTCTCAGCACGAGAGCCACTTCCAGCTTGAAAGCAAGTAACCCCTCTCGGGGAGGTGGTGGGAGGGAATCGTTTTCACCTCTTTCTGTGTTTTTCAGAGAACTTCAAAAGCTGGGGAGTCCCCCCCAGCAGAAAGACGGATAGAGACAGATTTTCCTACCCTTCCCCCTGTTCTTTCCACTAGCCATCTGGCTGAAAGAGCAGTTGTTCCCTTTCTTTTTTTTTGGTTTTTTTTTTCCTCTTTTGTGTTTTTTTTTCCCTGCGTGTTGAGTGCTCCTCTCTGTAATTCTGGGGTCCCTGTGGGTTATCCCTACTTCCCTAATTTAAACCCCCTGTAATAAACTGTTCACCTGCTGCTACTCTATTCAGTTTTCCGTCACCTTTATTGAACCTGCCCCCTAGATGATAAAAGTGGTCCTAAACTACCATAGGGGAACAAACAGGAGGAACTAGAGATCTGCGTGCAGTCACAGAGCTTGATCTCACTGTGATTATGAAGATGTGAGATAGCTCATGTGACTGGTATGTTGTCATGAAGGGCCACATGGTGTTTAGGAAAGACACATAAGGCACAGTGGTGGAGTTGTCCTCTGTGTGAAGCAGCACTTGAAATGTATTGAGTTCTGTCTCAGGGTGGATAATGAGCATGTCAGGAGCTTATGGGTTAGGATAAAAGGGATGACTAGTAAGGGTGACATTGTGGGTGCTTGCTACAGGCCATCTGATCAGGAGGAGGAAGTGGAAGATTTCCACAGGTAGCTCAAAGCAACCTCAAAGTCACAGGCACTGGTTCTTTTGGGGGACGCAGACTACCTTAACATCTGCTGAAGATGCAACACAGCAAAGCACAAACAGTCCAGGAGGTTCATAGAAAGAACTGATGACCACTTTCTGACACAGGTAGTGTCAAGAAAGGAAAGGTATGCAGTTCAGCCTCACAGTAACAAACAGAGAAGGCCTTGTTGGAGATGTGAAGGTTGGAGGCAGCCTTGGCTGCAGTGACCATGAGATTGTGGATCTCAGTATTCAGAAAAGAGGAAGCAGAGCAACAAGCAACCATGAACATCAAGAGATCTAACTAATGCAGGTCCTGCACCTGAGAAGGAGTAACCCAGGCATCAGTACAGGCTGATGAATGGACAGATGCCTCCTCAGCAAATTTGCTGACAACACAAAACTGAGTGGCTGATAGTCCAGAGGGCCGTGCAGCTCTTCAGAGGGACCTTGACAGTGTGGAGAGATGGGCAGAGAAGGACATTCTAAAATTCAACAACAGCAAATTCAGGTCCTGCATCTGGGGAGGAGTAACCCCAGGCATCAGTACAGGCTGGGATCTGACCTGCTGAAAAGCAGCTCTGTGGAGAAGGACTTGAGGGTCCTGGTGGACAACAAGCTGTCCATGAACAAATAGTGTGCTCTGGTGGCCCAAAAGTCCAAGGGGATCCTGAGGTGCATTAGGAAAAGCATTGCCAGCAGGTCGAAGGAGGTGATCCTGCCCCTCTACTCAGCCCTGGTGAGGCCACATTTGGAGAGCTGCATCCAATACTATGCTCCTTAGTACAGGAGGGGACATGGAGCTCCTGTTGAGTTGGAAAAGAAAAGGGGCTGGGCTAACATGAAGCTTAAGAAATTATTAGAGCTAAGCTAGGCAGAACGCTTGTAGATTCAGACATATATCCTAGTGGTATAGATAAGGTAGGACTAAAAGGGTAGGATAACAAGAAAACATAGCTCAAAGATAACAAGTAAAACTTAGATACAGGGCACCTCAGACTCCAGACAGCAAAGGACAGAAAACAAGTCTGTGGTCCTGCTGGAATGCAACAGCTCAGCTCCTAGGTAAAGAGGTCAGAGAGGAAGACTTGTTACTTCATCTTTACAACCACCACGTCAAAATGCCAGGATCCTTGGTAAGGAGCGGAGACTGGATGAAGATGGGGAGGGATCCATGTTAATGAGTTCTCAGAATTAACTCCAATATGTAACACCTAATCCTGGAAATATGCAAATATTCTTGCTTGCTATGTCCCTCAGAGAGTGAGTCATGAAGGAGAGATCCTGTGGTGGTTTGAACTACTAGGGAGCACATAACAGTGACCAAAGACTGAATAGATTTAACAGCAAGTAAGAGTTTTATTTTTTTAAGGCACTAAAGATCTTATAGGACTCACTAGGCACTAAACAAAATAGACACAATATAAAACTCAACAATGTTGCACAATAAAACAAAAAAAACAAACTGCTCTTCAAAGCCGGCTGCTCAGCTGAAGAGCAGGGGGAAGAAGGGAAAGCAGCTTTTATGATGATAATAACTCTGCCCTCTGAGCCTCTTGCAAGACAGAAAGAGTGAAAAGCACCCTCCCCCAGGGACACACAAGGGACAGGTACCACTCGCATTTTGGCTGGTGGTCTCCAAGTCCCACAGTTAAAGCTCTGATAGTGACACGCCGCTGCCTGTGCCGATGGAGGTGAAGAGAAGCAAGTTACGTGGTCTGAGAGCCAGGAGAGAGAGAGTTGTGGCTCTTCGCAACTCAAGAAAAAGCCAAAAAGAGAAGGCAAGACTTCAGTGTTCAGGCTTTTTACGCCCTGGAAGTCCCGCGGGAATTTGGCATCTTCTTCCTGGCCAGGTTGTCCCCCTGTTGGCTGGTGGCATTGGGCTCCTCCCTTTTTTCTGAAATCTTCACTCTAGGCAAAATGGCGGTTCCCATCAAAATGCCACATGGGCAGGGCCTAGAGATGCCATTAGCCCTGCCCAATGGAGCACTCGCTGCCTGCAAGGACTCCAAGAGGGATCTCCAGGGTAGTGGCGCCACTCACGGCTATCTGGAGCAGCCGTCATTATTGTGTGGTCACCACCAGCACAGGGCACCCACTACTGTCCAAGAGGTCCTACAAGAGAGACCCCCAGACCAGCGAGACCGCAAGAGCTGCCCATGAGCCAGAGAGATCAGTGAGTGCAGTCCACTCAGTGCAGCGACCAGCAGGGAGGCAACACCACCATCCTCAGAAAGCTGGGGAGTAGCAGCACCGATCACAGCCCGCAGCACGAGGCCAGAGGGGTGGCAGGAGCCTGTGCTGCCCACTGCAGGCATGCAGGTTACTGGTGCCGCCAGCATTCACATTGTGTCTCTACCTGCCGCCGCTCTGTTCTGCCTGCCGCAGGAAGCTGGGAGTCACCGCCACCGGTTGCAGATAGTCACTGTGCAGCTCTGTGTGCTCTGCAAAGTGCCAGGCAGGACCAGGCACTGCTACCTGCCCGCACGATGCCGCCTTTTCGCCACCAATGCCACCCAGAGCTCTCTATATGCGGCTGCCAAGAAAAAGAGTTCACCAGCAGCACAAACAGTCACAGTATGTCCCAGCATCACTCCATGGCAGAACATGCAGCCCCCTTCATCCTGTGCCATGGGGGTGTCACAAGAGCGCCAGTTCCATTCGCTGTGTTGCTCTGTCTCTGCTCCCCAGCCCCTGCCTGGGACACGGAGAGCAAAGACAAGAGAAAAGCTCCAAAGACGCCGACGCTGCAATCTCAGCTTTTTCTTTTATGTTTCTAAAAAACTGATTTTACAAATAAGAAAACAAGCAAACAATCTAAACATTTCCCTTCCCCAAAAAAACTCCATTTCAAACCCATAACAGATCCCCACTCATTTTCCAGCATTGAATAAACATACCTGCTCATAACTTTATGTGAGTTTTAAGATTGATCTCTGCAAGTCCAGTGTAGGGCAATTAGGATGATTTAGGGACTGGGCCATCTCTTATGGGGAGCCTTGAGAAGAGATGACTGAGAAGAGACCTCATCAATGTCTAGAAGCATCTGAAGGGATAATGTTGAGAGAATGGAGTCAGGCTGCTCTCAGTGGTGCTGACTAATAGGACAAGAGGAAATAGGCAGAAACTGATGTATAGGAAGTTCCACCTGAACATGAGGAAGAACATCTTTACTGTGCAGGTGACTGAGTACTGAAACAGATTGCCTGGAGAGGTTGTGGATTCTCTCTCACTGGAGATATTCAAGAACTTTGTGGTCACAATCTTGTACTATGGGGTCTGGGATGACCAGAAGACCCACTGTGGTCCCTTCTTCCAACCTCAATTGCTTCACGATTGTATTAGAAAATGATTATCACGATGTAGTTGGAAAACTCAACTATACTACACCCCACAGACATTAAAATACTATTAAAATCTTGGCACTTCTAAACTACCCCCTCTGTTCCCCCCTCTGCCTCAATGATCTTTCAGTGTCTTAAAACTAGCCTAATGATATTTTGGCAATTTAACCATGTTTGAAGCTTTGAAATTTGAAAAAACTGAGAGAAAATATTAGGATGATTCCCACCAGTTCAACACCACACTTATGCAGGAAATAGGTCTTTTTACTATCCATGTTCACTAATGTCCAAGTGTGTATACTAGCTTTTCATCAGCAGCCTAATCTTCACTTCATTTCCTATTGCTGGTGTCCTTCCAGCTTTTGCTAACAGGGCAGTAGAGTTTTTAGACAATTGCAATTCCTTTGGTTCCCATCCTCGTTCTGTCTCGAAAGTCCAGTCTGTAAGCCTCTCTCAGCAGCTAAATTTCCTACCATTTTCCAGCTAGTGAAAAATTGCATTCTAATATTTCCTTTATGTTTCCACTGCTGTGAGAGATACATTTCATGCATTAGATCCTCCCTCAGGAAGTGCTACATATGCAAGGACTGTGACGTTACTAGTTTCTGTGTAGGAGTGAAAATTTGACTGAAAATATTATTGGCATGTCTTGTACAGTCAGGCTGCAATTTATGGATTTGGTGAAGTGTGTCAATGCAAACACGAAAGGTCATCCCTTTTCCATCTTATCCCTCCCTATAATGCAAATTATCAGTTACAGGCACTGAGCCCTGGGAAAAACACCTATTCCTTGATCCCAGGAGGAGATCTACCTGCTGCCATCAGTGGTACCCATCCCCACTTTGTGACTGCAGATGGACTGAAGTGTAATTGTGTTCTGCCTGTAAAACACAGTTTTCCTGTGCAGAAAAGATGTTTCTGGGGACATCTATGAGGAAACTCAGTGTAGGCATTCAAATCGCACAGTTCTTTTTTCCCTAGAGAGAAAATGGCTTCAAGTAAGGGCATGTTATCACAAAACAATCATACTAAAAATAGTATGTGGTAGAAGAAATGTGGGAAGCATTAGAGCAAATGTTTAGCAAAAGGTGTAGGAGACTATTTCATCTACAGAATAGAAACTTTCCTCCTTGCAACAGCTTTGCAGCATGGACTAAAAAATCACAGGGTAACCAAACTGCACAAAAATGCACTTAAAAATTAATAGAAGCTTGTTCTTGGTGTAAAGAGCCACACCTTAAGACCCATCAAACATAAGACTCAAAGTATTGGATCGATCACACTCTGGTTTAAAGAGAGGTAGGATGAAGGAGGTGAAGTGTTAGACTCTTCATTGCTCTAAAGTTTTCTTGATTATTCAATTCTGTGCAAAATGAGAGGACTATTGTATTTATATGAACATTTCACACTGGAAGAAATAGCTTTGGGACACAGAATAACAAAGTTGCAGGGAAAATAGTCTCACTTTCCATTCCAAGGTACAGGATGTTAAGCAGATTTGTCTGCAACAAGGTATCTCTGGCTAGGAGGAAATTTGAAGCTGAAATTCTTCTGCTAGCCTGAACAGAAACAAAGTATTGGAAGTTCTCTGTGATCTGGCAAGTGTTAGAGTAAAAACTGCTCTAAAAGCAGCAGCACTTGTATTTCCAAAGAGCCCCAAGACTTGAGTATCTTCTTTTTAGCTCAGACATTTTCTAAGATGGCATCAACAAAGAGAAAGCAGACATTAACAAGGCCCTGAAGTCCCATGTATTGCTACATTACTTTCACTGATCCTTTAGAATCAGGTCAGAAAACAGAACAGAAAATGGAGTCTCCACACACCTGCAGATCAGGGTACAGAACACAGACCTCCCATGATGGGGAAATGTGTGCTCATCTGGAGACAACACAGGGAGAGCAACAAGCAGTGATTTTCCAGCCACACTGAGCTCTATCAGTCAGTTTCTCAGTAAGTCTCATCAGGAACCTGGATTTAGAGAAATTTAATCTCCAGTAGCTTTCTACTTTTTAAAAACCTCTCCATAAGTTCTGTATTTGTTCTATAGTTTGCAGCAATACTTCCTTTATTTTTTTAAACATCATAACATAGAGTTTTAAAGACAGTTTTCAGATTATCCTCTACTATGCTTTGTATTTTTCTACAGGGCCTTTAATTTCTGTTTAGCTTTCTATATATTGGGGATGAATAGGTCAAGAAAATGCTACCGAAGTGTAATTTTCCAGAAAATTGGTTATATTCTGAATACTTATCCCTAATTAAATCTAGTTTTGTAACACCTGCAAAACCTTTTTGTAAAGTTTTTTCCTTCCAAGGAAGGTTTGGATAAGATAACTTTATTTCTGCAGTCACAGGTGAAAAATGCATTAACAACAACAAAAAGTCATCTAGTTCTATAATCAATATAGTTTCTACTGAATATTTCAGCACAGCCGCAGAGTTATGTCAGGGCAGTGTTTTTAAAAGACAGGACTCCAAAAACATCTTTCTCTGGGGAAGAGCATAGTCTAAATACCAATTTGACTTTATCAGCTCAAGAGTATAAAGCAAGGCAGACATCCAATCACACTGCTTGCGTATGGGAGAAGAAGAAAAGAATATTTTTTGTATCAGTGGTCAGGATTTAGAGATAATGGATTTTGAAAGATCCACTCCTACTATCCCTTATCACAGGAAAATTAAAAGCAAATTAAATGGAAGCCAGAATAAATTTAACTTTGATTGGCAGTACTTTCACACAATGTCTGAAGTTTAGCAGGAGCTCACAGTGTTCAGTCAAGGCCAAGATACCACTTTCCAGCACTTACAACCCTATAGCACGCATTACATAGCAACATCATTTTGGTCTAAGTGATTGTATCCTCATTACACTAAGCCTGGCAACTTCTACTTGAACCTTTCTGGCCTCACAACATGTGAAAGTCTCTGAATATTTTCACTGCTGCAAATGAAAAACATCCATCATAGTGATTTTTTAACAGAAAAGGCTACAGAACCAACGTAGTGCTGGTGCCCCATGGTGTTAAAGGCATCTATCAGGGTCCATTCCTCTGGCAGGTGGCACTGATTTGGAACAACAGTGTGGAAATAATATGCTTTCCTTCCTCTGACTTAATTAATATTGTTAGGTGAGAAAACAAATAACTCTTTATCACAGCCTAAGCTAGACTTTCTTCCGTTTCTTCATTTCTTCACATAGTGGAAAAGTTGAAAGGGAAAAACCCCACAATTATAAAGCTTCTGAGAAGAAATATATTTCATCTCTTAGCTCTCCTTCTCTACCCACTAAGCAGATTAAATAGCTGCAGTAATCACTGAATTACAGTCCCTTCAGACAACTACAGCAGGGAAACAGCTCCAATGTGGCTGAGGCACAAATAATCAAGCTGTATCCCAATGTGATAAGGGAAGTTTAAAGGGGAGGGAGTGGCACAAGGCTTCCCCTTGGTAAGTGCCCTCACACACAGCCCCAACTGCAAAAAGGAAATGGGACATGGGTGTGCCAGTGCCAGGTACAACCTGACATCCAAAGGGCTGGCATCAGTGCAGAGATGGGCAGCAGCCCTGGCTGCTTTATGCAGCCACTCAGGGCTGCAGGCAAGGGCGTCCTCAAAGCCTTTCCAGGCTGCAAGGTCTCCAAATGAGAACACAAGCCGATTTGCTTTCTCCCTACCTCTGTTGGCTGGTCTGACGATACTTGTGATTCAAATTTTCAGATACTTCTACACCTTTGGAAGGCATGGAAATATTTACTGTCTTGGGGGGGGGGGTAGGGTGTGTGTGGGGGGGTGTTATTATTTTTTTCCCCCAATGAATTTGAGGCAGACAAGCGATAATAAGTTTCAGAGTTTTATCAACTGG
The DNA here is from genome assembly GCA_013399895.1 of Serilophus lunatus. Lineage (NCBI taxonomy): Eukaryota > Metazoa > Chordata > Aves > Passeriformes > Eurylaimidae > Serilophus > Serilophus lunatus. The sequence continues at coordinate 97,352 of VXBA01000118.1, forward strand.
CTAAGTTTTTCAGGTGATACTTATGGACTCTGAAAATCAGATCAGTCCAGTCCGCAAGCAGTGCACAGGAGTGGTCCCTTCTGTTTGACTCTGGATGCCACTACTACAAAAGCTGCACCAGCTCTACATTTTCTGAAGACCAGATGCCTTACTTAGCTGCTAGCTTTGAGATAACTCGCTTGTCATGGATGGAAATCCCAGGTATAAGCCATCATCTGTGGTAACAAGATTCACAAAGTCAGCATATTTGCATCTTAGCAGTGTTTTTCATAATTAAACAGCACAAAGGTTGACTTTCTTAGTATCATATGGCAAAATAAAAATATTTTCAAGAGAAAATGCATGCCTTTTCTCAAAAAAACCACCTTAGCATTCCTAGGACTTTAAATACACCTTTTATAAAGGTACTTTTGATACAAAAAAATTCAGAAAAATTTTTGGCTAAATCCTCCTTCTCTCATTAAGCAACCACACATAATTTATATAATTTATAGTTGTGGATCTGAAATGATTCTGAACTATGACCATTTATTGTTGCTGGGGAAAAGAACCTGAAAAGCCGGTCTCTTAATTATAAGTCTCTGATTTTTTGCTCCAGAAACATCTAGTGACACATCTAACTGCACTGCTTGCACATACGTTGTCCCACTGGTATATGCCACACCATGTAGCAATGAACACCAGCACTGATTTAGATATTCTGCCTTTAAATCATCTGCTCACTAAGCTCAGAAACATGCTTGGGAGAGTTCCAGCCACATATCCACTGCAAAGAGGCATGGATCAAATGGATCCTGACAAAAACTGAAACTTTTCAGAGGCCAGGCCTAAAACGACAGAGATGTTCTTGTTCATTCTGCAACAATCATTTTCTCAGAGTGGATTCTTCTAGATTTCAGAAGATCTGTCTCTGCAGTCAACCTTGCAATGGAAGCAGCGCAGCCTGAGCTTTTCTTTTTGGCTGTGCAATCATGAGAACAAGCTGGAACAGATGCTCTCAATCATTTCTAGTTTGGGTAAGGTAGACTATGGTAGAACTAAACTGAGTCAATCTCATCCACCTCTCCTCTGAGATAACTGTTTCCTAATAACCTCATAAGCCATCCTAAAATACTGGACATTCCCATCATTTTCTCAATTGGTTATGTTTGGATAAGTTATACTATCTACCCATAGCAGTGAATCACAGCCTAATGCTTCTTGTAGCATAGACATTTATTAGATAGTTCAAAAAATCAAAAGCAGAGTTCCACTGCCTTCAAAAGCTTGAGGAAAAAAGAAATAAGGGTATGTTTAAAAATACAAATTGAGAGATTGGAAATTTTGTCCTCGTAAATACCTGAAGTCTTTGACAAACCTGACAGATTTGATTTGGCAGATGTGATTACACTTACTCAGGCCAGTTGTCTTTTTAGTTATGACAACATAACAGTAACTGTTCTAGAAGTCATCTTTGAAAAATCTCCAGTGAGATTAAGAGCAGAGTAATTCTGTGAATTGGAAGTGAAACTGATAATCAAATCTCTAACACAGGAGTAAGATTCTCATAAAAATGTCTCTCTGCTCTAGATAACAATACTATCTATAGCTTAAAAGTGTTGTAACTCCTTAGCTCAAACACATTTCAACGTAAGTATACAGCAGCAGTCATAAATGTTGAATGCACACAGAGTAGTCTCATCCAAGGACATGTTCTGTAATCACTCACAAGCTTTGAGTTCTGTGTCCTCAGAGACAGCTGTATCTGTCAGCTACACTGAATACTGGGATTCTCAGAAGGCTTCAAGAGTTTTCAGTAGCTTTCTCTTGTGAGGGCTCCACCTATGCATTCAGTTATAGCTTCATCTTACTATTTGCACCCACCCTTTGAAATTGCCACAAAACTGTTTGAAAACCTGGATTAAAAACCCTGTGATTGCTGTATCCCTTACTACAATTACATTTCATTCCAGCTGTTGTGAGGAGACATCTAGAAAGAGGTAGATTGAAAGATCAAAACTCATCACCTGGAGCTTGGTCCCAGCAACACTGGCCCACTTCTTGCAACAGATGGGGAAGCAATAAGGAAATTTTGGCAGCAGGACTCTGTCTTGTGTGCACAGAGCCCACTGAAGACATTCCACACCTCAGGAGTATTTCCAAGCAAGACCCAGAGTGCAACATACTGCAGCCCTTAGCAAAGACAAAAGAAAATGCTGGAAGACTAACCCTGAAACAATTCATCATGACTGCATTTCCTTCAGACTGAGCACAAATGTAGGTATAGTAGTACAGAAAAAATCAAAGTGCTCAGGCATTCCTATATCTGAGTGCACTTCTGAGCACTGACAGAGAAATAAACAAAAAGTTAATGGTTGCAGCTGGAGGAACTAATCCGATGTTGCAACTCAACATCTTTTAGGTTCCTTGTTTCCATGCCCAAACAAGAATATAAAAATGGCCACAGCAGTCTGGATTCAGGGCTGACTTATGTACTCCTCTCACTCACAAAGCGTATGCTGTGGACGCTCAGGTTATACGGAAGACAGAACAGAGCATGAGAGGCTGAGCCCATCTGCCCCTCTGACTCTGATAAGCCCTGGCTGCTATCTCAGGTACACAGAGCTGAACATATGTCCCTTTTCCCTGTCTGTCTGAGGAGTGACTAAGTTTAGTGTGAAATGAGGAAATATCACACTTCCCACAGAGATGAATGACAGGAGGATCCAACCCTTTAATTGCACTAGATTGTGATGAGCTTTAAGGCAATATCTTGGTAATAAATGTTAAAAGTATTGCCAAGACATGATGTCTGTGGACTTAGAGAAAACAAGGCACAGGAAAAGAGGTGACCAATAAAGGGTTGTCAGGGTGTCTCTGGTCCGACATGCTTTTCCGTTAGTCTAAAGTAGTGTTTGAACTTGCTTTGAAATTGGGTGAGATAACTCCCCTGAAACTGATGACATGGGATAACATCCTTAAGCCATGTGCACAAAGGATTTCCAAGTAGCAAAAGCCTAGAGACCATGGTGCTGATCCCTTTTGGTCAGTTTGCAGGAGCAATGCATTGCAAATTAAATCAGCAGACTTAATTTGACCTATCTAACCTTGAGTGTGTTTTAGATAGAAAGGAGTCAACTCTACAGGAATTTACCTCTGAAGCTAGATGCTGCCTGCACCTTTTATGAGTTCTTCAAAACTGACTGATTTTACCACCGCATACTGAAGCCTTTTTTTCTCCACTTTTCCCTCACTCCTCTCCTGACCATCCCTTCTCCTAAACAATACCTCTGGGAAAGAAACTGAAGATGGTGTTTAGCTTTAGATTCACATGCCAACGACACAGCAGTATCTGACAGCAAGAGAACATTCAGAAACTGACACGCAAAGAAAATGTATTTACTATAAATACAGCTTATGTTAATTATAGCCATGGCAAAACAAGCTTAGACACAGCTGGAGAAAGTATGTTCTAGTAATTGAGACATTACCCACCAATAAAAGACAAAGAAACTCTGCCAAGATACAACGCTTATTTCAATTTTCCATGGGCATATTTTGTTTTCCTTCTGTGCAGCTACTCCCTCTGTAGTTGTTTTGGGTTTCTTTAATAAGAAACAGGCATTCCTGTTTAGCATCCTAAGATGGAATGCTAAACAGCTTTACTTTTACTGCTGTAAATCTGCCATCCCACTTTTTGTTTGTTCTCATGACCTAAAGCATGTTATTTCATCCTTAATAAACAGAGTAAAAGAATGGAAAGTAAAGTTGAGACAACATTTGTCTTTTCAAAACACACTTGTATTTTATTTATCATGTGAAACTCAAGAAGTATATACTGTTTTCTTCATTTAAGAAAGAGAAGGTAAGTAGTATGAAGATCAGTATTCTGAAGAAAATACTGTTAGGAGAAATCTAAATATGTATAAACTGAGAACAGTTCTATAAAAGTTTGAAGCTACTCTGCATGTCTCCATATCAAATTTCATCTTCATTCCTATAATAATAATTATAATAAAAAGTAGCACTCAGTTGGAATAAAAGAATCTTAAAAACATTTTACAGGTAAAAAAACAATCCAAGCGTTTATGCAATTTCCAGCTTATAGGACTGTGGGGGTTTGGGAGGGGGGGGGTGCAGGGGTGCGGGTTTCCCCTCGCGGTGCCTGAGGGGGGAGGGGGGGGGCCGGCGGGAGCCAGCGGGGGCGGCACGGCTGC
>VXBA01000118.1:101773-128033 GCA_013399895.1 Serilophus lunatus
GGGCATCTCCTGTGGTCCCGTAGCCCTCGGAGACCCCTTTTTGAGGGTTCCTGTGGACAGCGGATGCCCTGGAGATGCAGCAGCCAGCCCGCGGGTGGTAAAAAACATGGCGCCGGGAAGTGGCAAGCTCACAATTTTGGTGGAAACTGCCATTTTGTTGGAGCCAAAGATCTCGGGAGGAGAGGTGGAGCCCGGAACGCTGGCCAATCCAAAGAGGCAAAGCCAGGAAGAAGACGGCGAGATTTGGGCAGGACTTGGAGAACTTAAAAGCCCAAAGCAACGGAAGTTCGTTCTCTTTGGCTTCCTGCAAGCTGGAGAGCAGCAGCACGGCTCCCCTTCTCCGACTTCCAGGCCCCGTGGCTTGACTCCGCCCACCCCCATCGGCACAACTGCAGGTGGAAAGCTCCCCCAAATAACGTCCCTGGGTTGGGGGGAGGACTTTTCACTGTGCTGTTTTTTTCAGAGACTTCAAGGGCTGGGAGTTACTACTACCAGAGAGAGAGAAGAGGAAGCAGCTTTCCTTTCCCATTGCTTCTCCTTAGCCAGCCTGCCTGGCCTTTGAAAAGCAGATCCCTTATTTGGTTTTTTTTTCTCTTTTCCTTTTTGCGTGGTTCTTCGTTGGGTTTAATTCTATGTTAAGTCTGGAGTTCCCTTAAACTGTTGTCTTTTCTTTGGTTGAGCTCCAGATGAATAAAGTTTCCCTGTTGTTCAAATTCTGTTCAGTCTTCTCATCACTATTGAGCTTGCCCCTTAGTGGAAACACTGGTGCTTACACCACCACAAGGACCTACTTCCAGATGTTTTTGGATGTAATTTTTTCTCCATCTGTCTTAAGAGAGAGAAGAGAGGCTTAACAGTTGCAGTAGCTAATGCGCCAGTAGGACATGTCAAATAAAGCTCCAGGATTTGGGGGATAGATACTTGTATAAACCTTTTCCACTACTGTAGCTCTAGTGGTGGATCTTTTTTCAAAACAGTATTTATTCATGATGATGCCATCTGCTTGGGGCAACAGCATATTCAAAGATGAGGGCAATAAGCATGAGTCATTAATCAAATTACTATTACATATATGCATACTGAACACCCATAGGACAAATTACACAGGGGTAGCAAACTCATCACTTGTTTTAATTCAGTGTAACACAAGAGCAGAAAGAATTGCAGCACAGGAATATCTTATTGGGAAAAACCTGGTAACAGGTGGCTATACATGAAATTGAAGTTAATAAATACAGGTTTTTAGGATTTAGAACTAGATATTGAATTATGTGCAACACAGCACTCACACCTTTCCAAAGGTGTATGCAGTACTTCAACAGAACTACAGAGTCCTGCCAACACTCAACTGAAGGAAACATGCTCTTTATTTATAAAATTATAAAATTACAGCATCATAAAGTAGTTTGAATTGTAAAGGACCTCTAAAGTTCATCTAATCCAACTTTTCCTGCAGTTGGGACATTGTCAACTAGATCGGGTTTCTCATAGCTCCTTCCAACCTGACCTTGAATGCTTCCAGTGATGGGACATCTACCAACTTTCAAGTAGCCTGTTCCAATGTTTCACCACCCTCAGTGTAAACTATCTTCCTTAGATCTAGTCTGAATTTATACTCTTATAAAACCATTACCCCTTGCTCTATCACCACAGGCCCTATGAAAAAGTCTGCATTCATTCTTTCTTATAAACCCCTTTTACATACTTGAACACCAAAACAAGGTCTCCCTGGAGCCTTCTCTTATTATGATGTCTATTCCTGATATTCATGCTCAGAGAGAGCGGTCTATTTTTTCAGAAAGCAAATGTCTGTGTCATGGGTCAGATTTCTCTCTGAAATATTTTTCCATTTCCACTGTGATGCTGGCATACTGAGGAAGGGAGAGGGTAACCCAACTAAGGACAGAATTCCTCAACAGGAGTTGGGTCAGAAGGCTCCATTTTCTTTCTGCTGGAGAGCTGATTGCACTTGATGGCAGGCAGATTCCTGCCCTGATTGCCGCGCAGACAAGGGGCTTGAGTATGAGCGCCTTTCCCCTCCTTCCCCCACTCTCCCCACCCCTGCACCTGCTTTCACGGGACTATTGTCTCAGGACCAGCAGGGCTTACTGGTTTTTAAGCTGCTGTCCTGTGAGAGGACCCGGTATTGCCTTGCAGATGCTGTTCCTCCCATCTGCTGCCCTGGAACCAGACTGCCTCTTGCTGCTGCCTGTGTTTCACTGGCTGTGTTCCTACATCTAGGTGGACCCTGTAGCAACACCAGAGATAGAGAGGAGACCCCTGCCTGCACTGGCCCCAGCTCAGAGCCAGCTTGTCTGCCTTCTCCTCATCTCCTGCTGTTCCTGTGTCAGCTAAGTGACTCACCTATCCCAGCAGCAAATCTGAGAGAACACCCATCCCATGTGTGGTGAGCCTGCAGTACTTGCCTGTTCCCCCCACAGCTGTGACCACACTGAGGAAAAATACACAGAGGAGGCAAAGGGGGATGGGATTGGTTAGGGTGATTTTTCTTTGTTCCTTTTTAATGTGTGTATATATATATATATAAAAGTAACTAATTGTTGCTTCCTTTTTTTAGATTTTTGAATGAAAACCTCTTGAGTCAAAAGAGTATAGTGAAGTGGAGAAGGCATTTTTCTCTCCTGTTCCAGGAAGGTTCGCATCTTCCCTGGAAGGTATTGTTCTAACCTAGGACAGTCTGATACATGCTCTGATTGATTGTTTGATGTTGTCTCCAAGAATCCTGAGACTTCTAAGATGCCTTTTATGTCATCTAATAAGTCATGTGCAAAAGGTGGCAGTGAGTGTTTTGCCATACATCTGCAAATGGGACTTCAGCCCAGCTTGTGCACATGTCGGAGGTTAAAGGAAGGAAGAACAAAAACACATGTTTATGCATACAAGCAGAAGTAGAGGACAGGAAGAGGAAGATCAGTTACTGTGCAAAGCACAGTCCTTATCCAGAGGTCCTTCTGCAGCACAGCTCACCAGAAAGGGCATGTTAAGAGATGGCCCAAGATGGCTGAACCAGATGATATGGCAGCAGGTTCCAGGGCTGCACCCAGGAAGACCCTGAGCCTAGGGGTTGTGAAAGAGACACATACTTCATAGAGGCAGCACATCTCCATTTTTCAGCTCAAAAGGCTGTGCACAACAGCTAGAACTTTTGTCAAGGGTTATGCCTGGACTCCCAAACCAGAAGAGGGCCAACAAAATTAATATATGAGCAACACTGTGCAGATACCTTGAAATGCCCATGAATGCACAGCATGCATAATGATTGCAAGAGCACATTACTGACTCCAATACTTACAGTACTTGTTCATCTGCAGAAACAACTCATAGCAGGAAAAGATGAGTTGGAGTAGTTAGTGCTTTTTTTCTGCTACTAAAGAAGGCTGATGCTGTCAGGGCTAGTCCATGTATGATTTTCCAGACACTTAATTGTCTTCAATTTAAAGTACCTGTGACTTAAATGCTGTAAGTAACAGCTAGAAAATGGCACTGCACAAGGATGCTGATGAACTCTTATGTTCAGTTCTGGGCAACAAATCCCAAGGTAGATTGAATTTAAATTGGAAACATATATGGTGAAGGAATACAGCAAAGCCTGCCTGAGATGCAAGGGCTGAAAGGACTGAAAGCTTAGAATTTAGCTTAGCAAAGCAAAGGCTAGAGGAGATATGTTTGTCATCTATAAATTGATAGGGGCAAAAAATCAGGGGAAGAATAAGATTATTTAGGCAAAATGAGAGTTTTGGCACAAGCAGTGGTTCAAATTGATTTTGAATATACCACAGGTGTGATTCTTATTTAATAGATGATAGGAGAACAAAACCAGAAGGAACTTCCATGCTTAGATTCAAGAAAGATCTTAAGGTATCACAGTTGCATAAAAGATCAAGAAAAGAAGGGTCAAGAGCACTGTCATCATTTTACATTTCTTACCATGTTTCTGTGTAAGCCATTGCTCAGTGGTCAGACTATACAATTTATCAAAATTCCTGCTTACTTATGGCTACTTAATGCATGCAAATGTGCAGATGCAATAAGTAGAAGCCAATGTGATGAAAACAGTTGTTTTGATAAACACTTGAGCACTTGAAGGCAGAAATATGAAGAAAACAACTTTCTTAAATGGATACTCCACACTCAGTCTTATATATTTGATTAAGAAAGGGAACAGTGAACAAGACCATACATACTATTTGCTTGATAGGACAAGGAGGAATGGCCTTAGGCTGAAAGAGAATAGATTTAAATTAAGTATTAGGAAGAAATTCTTTACTGTGAGAGTGGTGAGGCACTGGAAGAGGTTGCCCAGAAAAGCTATGGATGTCCCATTCCTGGAAATGTTAGATAAGGCTATGAGAAACATGGTCTAATGAAAGATGTCCTTGCCCATGGCAGTTTGTTGGAACTAGATGATCCTTAAGGTACGTTAAAACCCAAACTGTTATTTGTTTCTGTGATTATGTGATCTACTTGGTTACAACTGTAGGCATGTTCTAATAGTCAGTAAAAACAATAATTTCAGTAGGCAGGTAGGTATGCTAAAATCCTAATGAAAGCAGTGTACATGAATTTGAGCTTGTGTTCTTGTGATAAAAAAGATGATGCTTAGAACTGTTGCAAGTGAAAGGGGATGAGAAGATCACATAATCAGCTCTGAGCTGGAGAAAGGAAATGTGTCTTAAAATTTGCTTTTTAAGGACAGCAAATACTAAAAAAGAACCTCCAGTCACTAACATTTACACAACACCAGACAGAAATGTCTGGCAGTTTTCTTATTTTTAAGTAAGTTTGCAATGAGATAGGTGAGTTGCAAATGTCAAATAGTTTATTACAACAAAAACTCTTCTGGCAGGCAGAAGATTTCAGCAGTTGGTCAACAGTAGCTCTCTCCCAATTCTTAAAAGTTCCAGTCCTCTTCTATACACAGCTATGAAGCATGACAGACCCAGTAGCACCACAAAAAGCAGTAGATGTTCTCTGAATGGTTCATGTATGACTGTCTGACCCAACTTCAAGCCTACAATTGCTCGGGAAGACATGCAGATGAAAAGAGACAAAGTAGTATCTGCCCAAGAGCTGCTATTCCCCATAGAATGAAAGCAAGGACAGATGAACATGAAGAAGAACACCTACTGTGAAACATGACTAACATAGATGAGAGCATCAGCTGAAACCAGGTGGAGTGAACACATCCTGCAAGTCTGAAACTCTTTCTCTGTGTGCCAAAACCCATTTATACTAGCCACAGCACAGCAATGGGACAACTCAGATCTGCTGCATGCACTGAAAACTCTCTCAGGGAAACATGGGATCCTTCCCATCTCACATGAATCACAGTTGCAGAAGGCAGCATACACCAAATTATTGAGTCCGTATATCGCCTACATAGCAGGCTGGTTGGCAGTGGTTGACACAAGTGTTGTTTATTGTCCTTATATAAGCCAGAAACACAGTTCCAAAATCTGGGAGGAGCACATATAAAAGCATTGTACACATTGTTCTCACTGGAAGTTTACTTTGAGTTTTTCAACTGCATTACTTTAAAATATTTAAAGTATTGTGTTCCTGTTTATAGTTAGTAATTAATTCTAAATTCAAGGGTTTGCTGTTTTTTCTTTCATTGATGACTGAGCTCTTGGACAGACTGTAAAATTTTCTTGGAAAGTTTAGTCCTACACATGTTGGGAAGGATATGAAAAACATGGATGTAAAACAAGAGGATTTTCACTCTATGTGTCTTCTTTCCTACGAACAGAAAAAAAAAACCCAACCAAACAAAAAACAACAAACCACCAAAATGAGAATCTTCAAATGGAGAAAAAAAACCTCAAACCCAAACTAACCCCCCTCCACCCCAAAAAATAAACAAACAAAAAACTTTAAATAAAACTACTGCAGGTTAAAAAGTGTAAATTTTGAATGCTTTTTTTATTTTCAGAAAACAATAACTGAAGCAACGTTTAAAAAAAAATACTGAAAAATAGAAAGGAAGTTCTGGACAGTAAAGTATAGCACATTTCTAAAATGCGAAAAACTTTAACCAGCCCTAACCCATATGACCCGACACAAATTAATACTAGAAAGCTAGACTCAGGAAACTGGTTTAGAGGTTCATTTTTTGACTATGAAGATCTCTGCCATGAACAGTCTCATATATACTAATATACCAGTGATTGGGTTCTCTCTGGGTGTATTTGCAAATGCAGAGTTCTCTGTTAGCTCAATGTCCCTGGCCTAAGGACTGTAAATTATTCCAACTTGTCAATAAATTGTCCTCTCAACAGCATTCAAGTAAAAGATTTTAAATATTTTCAATCAAGATTACCAAGGAAAACTGATAGTCCTTTTATTGTGACCTAAGATTGATCTAGAAATCAAAAACTGACTGTGAAAGTGAAAAAAATAGGCAAAGGTCTGGAATGAAGTTAACTACACTCCAAAGGGTAGAGAAATCCTTGACCCATCTTTCATGTGTGTCCTGCTGCTTCACCTTAGACACTCAACCCTTTTCTGTCTTTCACCTCTGCTCAGACTTGCTCCTGCAGGCTCTCTGTTTCCAAGCATAGCCTCAGCCTTTGTCCTTCCCCTGGCCAAGCAGCTGGCATTTTTCCCCTCTTGAGTCTGTAGCTTTGTGTTACCTCATCCTCAGTTCCTCATGCTCAACAAAAAATCATGCCAAAATCAGGGGTACTAGTTTTGGCACTGAGTCAGTACTGTCTGCATCTGTGAAATATCGAACCAGCATGCCCACCATTGGGTTCAGTCTGGGGACCAAGCGCAGGAACAAGCAGTATGTTTCACTAACCTTCTGTAAGATGCGCTCAGGCCTGTGCTGAAGATGTTTAACAATACTTCAAATATACCCCACTGCTCAGGTCAAGGGGTCCAGATTGAATATAGGACATATGCTTTTGTCTACCAATGACAGAATGCACAGGATGGGGGAGCCTAAGATCTGTGTTTTTAACGGACTTTCAGCTGGAATCAGTCTTGCCTTTTCTTAATAAATGAGACCATGGAGAAGACTATGCTTTTCCACGCATTATGCTTGTGGGTAGGAAAAAAATTTCTCTGCTTCGAAGCTGTAGCAGTAAAGCTGCCTAGAAATTGGCATACATCTAACATGTATTCTAACACACATTCGGAGAGGGCTGCTCTCATTCTGTCAGTCAGACTTAAAACTATTTTTGCACCCACAAGGCAATCTTCTCTCATGGGATGAGACCAGTATACAATCAGGATACAGCAGCTTTTCTAGCATATAGTCCAATTGTGATATTCAGACCCATTGTCTAAATTTCTATCATCCCATGGACAGAGCTCAGTAAAGACAGCTTTCACTTTACAGAGAAAAAGAGCTGGAAATAAAAAGGGAAGTGAAAGTCTCTTTCCACAGCTGGTGACACAAAACTTTGTTTCTCAGCCAGTCATCATAGAAATAGACATTATGGAGTGCACCTTCAGGAAAATTGTGAACACCAAGCTCTCTGTTGCATTTACACATCTGAGGAAATGGATTGCATACAGAAGGAGAGACATGGACGAGTTCCAGAGGTGGGCACAGAAGAACCTCATAATGTTCAACAAGGCTGAGTGCAAGGTCCTGCACCTGGGTCAGAACAATGTAGAGCAACAATACAGGCTGGGGGATGAATAGATTGATAGCAGCCCTCCTGAGAAGTACGTGGGGGTGCCAGTGGATGAGATGCTGGACATGACCCAGAAATGTGCACCCACAGACCAGAAAGCCAATTGCATCCTGGGATGCATCAAAAACAGCATGATCAGCTTCTGCCCCTGTTTCGGCGAGATCTCACCTGGAGTACTGTGTCCATCTCTGGGATACCCAACAAAAAAAATTTATAGACCCGTTAGAGCAGGACCAGAAGAGGGCCACAAAACTGATCAGCAGGATGGAATACCTCTCCTATGAAGAAAAGCTGAGAGAGCCAGGTTTTTTCCATCTGGAGAAAAGGCAACTCCAGGAAGATCTAATTGTAGCTTTCTGGTAACTAAAGGGGTTACGGATGGGGTCAGACTTTTTAGTAGGGCCTACAGTAATAGGACAAAGAGGTACTTGTTTTAATCTAAAAAGAAGGTGGATTCAGACTAGGTAGAAGAAAGAAAATTTTTTTTTACAGTAAGAGTAGCTAGAAAGCAGCCCAGTGAAAAAGGACCTTAGGGTGTTTACCAAGAGATAGCTGAACACGTCATCAGTGTGCCTAGGTGGCCAAGAACGCCAATGGCATCCTGGCCTATATCAAAATAGCGTGATCAGCAGGAAGAGAGAAGTTATTGTCCACCTGTACTCAGCACTGGTGAGGTTGCACCTTGAATACTGTGTTCAGTTCTGCACCCCTCACTGGAAGAAAGACATTGACATACTGGAGAGTATCCAGAGAAGGGCAAATGAGCTGGTGAGAAGTCTAGCAGAAAGGTGGAGGTTGGCATCTTCTCCCAGGCAACTAGTGGCAGGATGAGGCACCATCCAGAGTTCAGCAGGTGGTGGGACAAGAGGAGGTTCAGGTTGGACATCAGGAAGAATTTCATCATGTAAGATGCTATCGTGCATTGGAACAGACTGTCCGGGAAGGTGGTGAAGTCACCATTTCTGGAGATGTCCAAGAAATGACTGGATGTGGCAATTAGTACCACAGTCTAGTTGACAAGGTGGTAATCAGCCAAAGGCTGGACTAGATGATTTTAGAGGTCTTTTCCAAACTAATCAATATTTTGATTCTATAAACACTGAACAGGTCACCTAGAGAGGTAGTGGGTCATCCATCCCTTGAAACATTCAAGATCAGGCTGGTCTGGGCTCTGAGCAACCTGATGTAGTTGAAGATGTCCCCGATCAATGCAGGGTGGCTGGACTAAATGACATTTAAAGGTGCCTTTCTAACCAAACCATTCTATTATTCTATGATAATAAATGAGTGTAACTTTGGAAAAGGAAAATATTAACCTTCATGTTCAAACAGGTAGATTGCTGATGTTATTTATAAATTCAGGAGCAAGAATATCAACACATGACTGCCTCTAGTATAAGAGAGATGCCTGCAACAGGAATGCTTTATAAAGGAGCTTAGAAATCTACATTTCTACATTCCCATTATACTAATAGCCAACTTACAGTCAACTTTCTGCTCAGTCAGGGGTTTAAGTTCAATAGGTGGGTGGGACAGAAGCCAGCTTAGCCAAAATAGTTTTCAAAATTTCATCTCAGAAGAAATTCTGTTCCAGCATCTCTATTTTTCTTTCTTCATGGAGAGTACCACCAGAGGTCTATGACAGTAAAGGTGGCACAGATCAGTATCTTGCTTACAGTACATGCCCTGTACAAATTTATTGACAAGTATGTCACACAGAGTTACAGAGGTTGTAAGCACCATCTTTTTAAAATCCAGAAGTAGAAGAATTAGACAGTAAAAAGACTTTGTCTATAAATGTCACAAATAAAGGTCGGTATAGAGATGACAAATCCCATAGCACAGAGGTCTGTTCTTTACCACTGTGCATGAGAAGTGCATTTCTGTCCTTAGCCATTTCTATCTTGCAAGAGGCTCCAAGGGCTGGGAGTATACCATCAGAGAGGCGGCTTCCCTTCCTTTCGCTGCTTCTCGGCCTGCCACCTGGCTTTGAGGAGCAGTTTGGGTTTTCTGTGTTTTCGCGTGACAACTGTCGCATGTTATGTTTGTGTATTTTTGCTGGGGGTCCCATAAGGTTTTTCTGGTCGAGCCCTAAGCAATTAAAACTGTTACCTGCTGTTGGATCTGTTCAATCTTTCATCACTGCTATGTACATCCCCTAGTGATAAAAGTGGTTCAAACCACCACAGTAACATTTTCTTTTGTTTCCATCTTGGAACTGTGAGGCATTAAAGGGTTTTCCTTTTAAGTTTCAACAGCATGGTGAGAAACTACCTTCAACTAGATGCCCATGCTACTTTCTCCAGAAATTCATAGCATGTGTTATACATTCTAAGGTAAGCTGCTGCCATGTTTTTAAAGCCACACAGATTTTCTCAGATTGATTTAGATTAAAAACAGTCACAAATGGTGAGAGTCCTCAGCAGAGTTTGTACTGTTTGTACATCTCCTTCACTAACTTGTTAAACATGGCACACAACACCATCTGCAGAATACATTATTTGCTTTCTAGTTTGAGAAGCAACTGGCCTGTTTTGCCAGCTTTATCACTAACCAGTTTTTGACTTGTAAGAAGACTACTGTTACTCTTGATTTCTCAAGACTCTTTCTCAACCACAAGCTTTTTAAATCTGGAAGTCATGACCTGAGCAGTAAACAGCCCTGTTATAAGAAAGAGGCTGAGCTGCAGAAACAGGAAGCCATTCCTGCCACTAATGAGGTTACCCAGCAAAACCTCATGAGGAACACTGGACTATTTCTTTCAATTTTTCTCAAAGTGCACAACTGCCAGCAAGTTTAAGAAACACACACTAGGCCTTCAATAATGTGCTGGAATTATTTCTTGTCTTGGTTTTATAAAGCAATATTTTGTTTGGGAGAACTACCTTGCATTCAGGTCAGCATTTTCTACCTGAAGTATAAATTATTTCTGCATTGATTTGCAACTCTTCCACACTACAACATAGCATCAACTATTTTTTCTTTTTAAAAATGCCCAGATTTAGGCCCAAATATCCTCCTTTTTCTGTTTCACCAACGCAAGTATAGAAAAAGAAGTGCTGGAACGGGAATATTACTTTTTTATAAGTGATGCAGAAAAAATGTCAATTGAATTACACACACCTCTGGATCAAGGGGACAGGACACTGATTTAAGGATCACAGATTGCTCATTTTGCATGTGTATACAAGTTTGCCACTAAGGTTCCCCCATCATCCTCCTACATTCACAGACCATTAAGACTGCGAAGTAAAGCACACGGGGCAGAGTAACAAAATAATAAAATATGCCTGCTAGCTTTAAATCAGCTCACTCTCATGTGTAAGCAGCCCTCAGCCCTAGTGAGTGGTTTTATTTTTTTTATTTTCAAGAAAAACTTCAGACAATTTCAAAAGGAAACCAGAAGACTCTTCAATCTACACATCATTATAGAAAAACTAGTTATCATTCATTGCTTTCTACGTATGACAGATCATTAATCCTTAAATAGACACTCAAATACTTCACAGGTTCTGGAAAGGCTATGATTCATATTCAGCAAAGGTTCAGAAAATTCAGGAAGGTACTGCTATACTGAGAAACTAGCCTTTCTATAGATGCTGAGTGACAAAGCATCGATAAAGCAGTCAGGGCAAGAAGCATGAGCCTTGTGGAAAGGTTGACAATTCCAATAAATGATGCTAAGATGTTGCTTTCAAAGATAAGTATTCCCTATGATTTCTTCTTTCAGAACTTTTTCTGGAATGCTGCTTTTGACAAGAAGTATAGGAAATAAAACACTGATACTCTTTAAAGGGAGATTAAAAATTAATTCAGCTGGCTTTTTCAGGCATTATCACTAACTAGGCTCTCATTTATAAGAAGCAGTACGTACCTTTCAGGCAGAATTTATGTAAGTGACTTTCTGAGCTCCAAAACATGGGAGGATATGATAATTAATATATAACTCCTTTGAAATTTATACAGTCAGAAATTGAGGACCTTACATAAAATTCAGAAGACATGACAGTATCTTCTGTTCCTACTCCTGTCTTTAGGGATAGTTAAATGAGTTTTGCCTCATTTCCAACAGTTTTTCTCATTATTTAGACCACAGATTCTGAACTGGCAGATACTGAACATCTTTAAAGACCTAATCTAATGAGAATGAAATCTGGTTTAGGAGACGCAGAGGCAGTATGGCGAACATGGATGAAAACTGTGAATAAAAATCACCTCCCTTAAACTGATGGCCAGTTTTGATGCAATCCAGGACATGATTGGCCTTGTGGGCTGCAGGAACACATTGCTATGTCTTGTCCAGCTTCTCACTCACAAGCATCCCCAACTCCTCCTCAGGATTAATCTTGATCAAATACCTGCCCAGCCTGTATTTGTACTCAGGATCACCTTGACCCAGGTTCAGGACCTTGTTGAAATTCAATGAAGTTTGCATCAGCCCACTTCTCAAGCCTTTTGACGTACATCTGAATGGCATCTCTTCCCTCCAGCATGTCAACCACACCATGCCAGTGTGTCAACCACACCATGCAGCTTAGTGTCATTGGCAAACCTGATGGGGGTGCACTCAACCCCACTGTCTGTGTTGCCAAAACAGACGTTGAACAGCACCATTCAAATATGAACTTGCCTTATTAGGACAAGCAAACACACAAAAAGCCTGAAATCTTTCCTAATATTGTTCTGGGGGCCATCACACTAAAAGAGAAATCAGAGAAAACAGTTCAGTTCTAGAAGGTCAATAGGAAGTGAGCTAAAATAAAAATTACACCTATCTTTACCTCTTCTTACTTTGCAGTAGCATCATAGTGTTATGACTGGGAACCGTGGAAATGGAAAAATGATCATTCTCTTGCATAGCTCATAAGAAAGGGCCTTGGATTACCACAATCTTCTGAAGTATTTTTTTTTCCTTCAGTGTGTGTTCAAGCTCCTTTACACAGGAAACAGGTTCTGAGCAGGAAAGAACAATTATCACTTCTGTTTCAATGCCTTCTTCTCAATAACACCTTCTTTACATCTCTGCAAGGAATTGCTAGTGGGTCAGATACAGCTGCGAGATGGTGTCAGGGGCATCACTGTCTCCCCCGGGTGATGGAGAGGGCAATTCCATGGCTACACACAAGCTTACCTCCCGCTGCAGAGTTGCTTCTTCCTCTATTAACCTTCAATGCACACAGATGACAACCCAGCAAGGCAGCCAAATGGTAGGTTTGGGAAAAAATGCACCAATTGTGAGACAGCAGTATGTACTCAGAGGGCTTTGGTCATTGCCCAGGCTCGTCCTTGCAGGGTGCTAACTGCCCCACTCATCTAAGCAATTGTTGCCAGTGACACAAGTGTCAGCCAGCCTCATTGCCTGTGTCTTTATACAAAATATGTGGCACAAATAATAGAGAAGCCATACCTCTCTCACTCCCTCTCCTTTTAACCAATTTATGCCTTTGCCTAGCTAAGCAAACTAATGTAGGACAATGAATTTTTTTGGTGTAACAGGCTGCTGCTATAACAAATCTGGTCTTTCAGAAAAGCAATAACCGTTGTTGCTGCTGCCACCAATGCTGAAAAGAGGAGCTGCATGGCCACTTTGTCATTATAACATGCACCCCTCTTGATCTCTTGCTGTTTGTCAGCAGCAGAATAATGGAAAAAAATAGATGTTTTTATTGACACATACAAGGCATCCCTTTCCAGAGTTCTGGTTCAGATATACAAAAGACCTTTTTGTTTGCAGCAAGTCCAGAAGATGCTCTTGCAGGCATCTTTATATTCTTATGATAGAGTCAAAAATATCCTGGCATGCAGGCCATTGTCTAACAAAAAAGCCAGCCCAGCTGAACTTAATCTAGTATGTGTTATGCATAAGGGGAAATTCCTCAGCAAAATGAAGTTGTGTTATGGGATTTTTCCATGAAACAACAAATCTCTAGTTGATTAAAATATGAAGAATTTAGGTTATTTACTCATGTTATTACATTTTATGTTCTTTTTCCAGGCAGATCTGAAAAAATGACACCTTCCTATTACTGTTCTCTGGGAAAACTGTTTATTGTTATTAACTTTGTTTCTGGTGCCTTCTGAAGGGAACTACTGCAGTCAGTACTATCCTTCAGGCTTTCAATAAAACTTGAGATCTGAGCCTCTTCATTTTCTAAAACGTTTAAAATTTAGAAGCAAATTATGAACCAGGGCTCACTATTTGAAAAATTGGTGTTTCTGCTATTAGTATTTGAAAAAAAATTGAAGCCAGCCTCTAAATGTTCAAGTTCAGTGGCGTTTTGAGCACTTATAAACCTGATATTAACTTAAGTTTCATGCTAGCAGAAAAGTCAGTTCAGTTTCAAATACTCTTGCAGTTCAGGCCAAGTATATCTGGCCATGCCATGCATGAGAAATTTCAGCACTTTTTGTGCTAAAAAGTGAACATGCAGGAAGCAGAGACAGAATAGACACGTAGTAATGGATCATTTCATCCTCATTATTCATTAATTCAGGGACTGTACCTTTAAATTAGAAATAATGAGGAAATTGCCTTTGGTGACTGCTGTGAACACCAGGTCTGTATCAGTATGTGAAGGATGCATATGTGTGCCCTTGACAGTTGTATACCCCCTGACCTGATAACCCTGAATCCTGGAAAATAGTGCAGAATATGCCACAGGACTTGCTTCAAAATGGATGCTGTAAAACACAGTTTTGTAAATGTGCCTTGTGAAAGACTTCTTTCTGCTATTGTCCTATATCAGGCAGTATTAGTTCTCTTAAGAGAGAGACTGGCTGGCAATTCTGCAGAGAAACTGGATGTACTTCTTTTATGCAAAGTTTCCCTAGATTTTGCCTAAGTTGGGAAGGAGGTTTGCATGCTGTAATTGTAAAGCCTATGCTTTTAAAGTGTCTTCTAGAGTATGACACATACCATTCATATTACTCCAAGATCACTGTGGTATAGCAAAATGGCATGCAAACTACTCATGCATCCCTGGGAAGTGACAAAGAAAATACACTAAGATGGGTTTCACACCAACAGGAGCACTCCCTGCTGTGTATTTGACAGGAATGAAAAGAATCTCAGCCAGCCTGGAGGTATTTTGAACTGGATGATATTAAGAAGACACTCTTTATAAACCAAGCCTATCTAGCACCCCTTCTCCCTGCTTCCCCCTATCATGGCAGATAATTCTTTCAATTTTTCTTTCACCAAAATAAAGGTATCGAGTCATTTTGCTCATGCAGATACATCAAAACACTTCTCTTTATTGGACATCAGGATTAATTTTAGGAAGAGACATGGCCTTAATCTGTAAATTCAAACACAAACTGAAACACAGGAGGCTCCTCTTGAACATTGGGAAACATATTTTTACTCTGAGAGTGACTGAGAACTGGCACAGGTTGCTTATGGAGGTTGTACAGTCTCCATCTCTGAAGACACTGACAAGCTGTCTGGACATGGTCCTGGGCAATTGGCTCCAGGTCCTCCTTGAGCAGGGGGATTGGACCACACAACCTCCAGAGATGCCTTCCAACTCAGCCATTCTGTGATTCTGTGAGTCTGGCTGTGCTAGCACAGTGAGGCACTTAACTGAGAATATTTTCTGTTTGACTGGTGTGACCTTGGGCCTCTCTGCACTTTTCAGTGGAGAAAATCCTTTCATTTGCCATTATAAGCCACTGCCAGCTGCAAACAGAGCATCCCCAAAAATAGATTTCTTTAAAGCATCTGCCTGACACAGCACAACCAATCAACTATTATGAAAGAAGGCGTAGAAAAATCAAGATCAAACAAAGATAAGAATGTAATTACTCTTTTTCAGGGTGTCTTCTTATCCTACTTCCCATCTGCTATCAAGAAAAGAACGAGTGAGGGATGACTGCAGGGAATAAGTGCTCTTGCCAATGAATGCTGGGTTTTTTTCCCCTTTCTAAAGATCCTTGGTGTTAGCAAATATGAAAAAAAATTTTTACAAAAGTTGATTCCCACAACCTCAGAGTTTGTGAGACTCACCGTAAGGAGCCCTCCCCAGCCCTCAGAGGCACAATTCTACAATCCTAATGCCTTGTGTCTAGGTGGGATCATAGGTATGAGCATGTTCATCTTCCCTTCTTCTCCAAAGCCCAAAAACACAAGGAGAGTCTGATAGGAATGAGAGATATACTGCTCTAGAAGAGGTCAGACCAAGGTTCTGTTCTGCCATAATCACATGTGACTCACTATCTAGGTGCTCTTTCAGGCACAATTTGGCTTGTATCCCCGACAACAACCTGAGGCACTTCTTGGACTCTAAGAGTAGGTAATGGGGAAATACAAAATCTCTCTAGGCATGCCCATTGAGATCTTCATTCAATCACCTCTTTCCTTAGCTGAAGTTGCAGAGGTAAGTTGTGCACTTATCTTAAATATTCTTTGTCTGTATTACTCTGTTCTGCTGTTCTTTCTAGTAGGAACCACCAAATAGCAGCAATGGCCCCTGTTTTCTTTGCTCGAGACTTCACTTCAACAGTCTTGCTGCTCAGCATAAAGTCCAGTGCATCAGTGTCACGTCCACTTAGTTATCTGGAGCCTTGAGGAGCAGCAGGCTACATTTAAAGATGGGAAACAGATTAGAATAGCAGTCAGGTCTCAGCTTTGATGCTTCCAGGAAAACACCTGGGTAGTGACACATCATCAGCTGTAGAAAACCTATTGATACAAATTTGACCTTATGTCAGGAACAGTGGGTAGCACTCATATTAGTATTCAAAGAGGTCTGGAAGGGAAAATACATTTCAAGTCAGCAGTCACCTACCTCTCATGTGACTCTTTGGAGTAAAGCAAGGCTTCTTTCCCTTTATGCTCCTACTTAGCATGGGGAATAACAGTCTTTGACAGCAGAGGCCTGTTTGTCTGCTCCTTTCCACTTTGCACTCTGGAAGCAGCAATCATCTCCATGCTTCCTTTATTGCCAGCTTAAAAACTCTGGCCAGCTGAAGAATTCTGTAGCAGAAAGATACTGAAACTACAGGAGGTGCAGAAAAACCAGCTCTAACAGGTGAGGAACCTGTGAATTTATCTGATGGGTATTCTAGTTTGGTCACAAACTCTCAAACTCTGTAGAAAACAAGCTGACAGCCTAACAGACTGAGAGGGTTCACATTAAACAGAGCCCTTTTTGTCTTGAGTCTTTCATCCAAATGAAATTGAATTACTTCAAAAACTGGTTGCTCGCCTTGTGGGATAGTTTTCCCTGAATGGTTTCATTGCTGCTAATACTTACAGGGACTGAATTTCAAAGTCTTGTGAATATTTCATGGAAACAGATGCAGAGTACAAATAAATTCACATATATAAATTTGCAGATTGATGAAAAGTGATTTTTCAGCAGGATTTGAATAACTGGTATTCATCAGGGGCTGGAAGGTGAGGCCTTCACTACAATGTGAGTGTGACACTTCCAGCCCAGATTTTTACACTGGGAATGCTAGTATATATAGCCATTGTGGGACAGAAGCTATGCTTATGAACCAGGCTAATGAGAAAAAATATTTGTTTACTATGTGAAATAGCAGAAACTTGGTAAAGGAAAACAGCGAAAGCAGTGTTCTACAAAAGCTGTTTACTAATTCCTCGATGAAGATGGTGCTTGCAAAGAGAGGGTAAAAAGCAGAGCCAGAGTAGACTGCTTAAGACACTTCAGGTGAAATGCTGAGTTCAGCAAATTTTGCCATATACTTCAGAGACATTGTTTCCCTTGCAATTCAACAGTGATCATAGCTGTCTGATAAACATCTGGCATCCCAATATCATAGGCAAACATATCAGTTTTTATGCATGTTTTTTCAAAGCCAAAGTCACCATCTTCACACAGCTGTCTGTGCATATGTACCCTCTGTGAGATGTTAATGCTATCTGTAAAATGTACTTGTGTATTAGAGATTGATCCTGCAGAGCATTTTGATACGATTCAAAACAGCATTTAAATGCATGCTTACATTTGTGCATCCAAGTTGCCAACGTGGAGCAGGTATTTAAATGTTCAGTCGGACCACAGCAAAAAGACCACAACCTTGTAAAATAACATCTGACATACCATGAATTTTAACTGGCAAAGACACACATTTGTGGTAGTTTTGAAACAACCAGAGCAAAGCTAAGGACATGTAAACTTAATGGAGATTGGCTTGTATGTTTTTTTTTAAAGTAGAAAACAGGAATAATTCCAACAGACACTTTAAAGGATGTGCCAGAAACACACAGTAGTAATAGTATATGTGGTAAGGTTAAAAAAAAATAAATGTAATCATGCTATTAGGCCTCTTTTCAAAGATTACTTTCACATCCTAGTCTCTCAGATTATAGGTGATATCATTCCATTAGTATAAAAAGAACTAAGGTAAACATTGTAGCTGTACTAATTATTGTCATTATTATTCAAAATAATTAAGTGTTTCTTACAGCCTGTATTGGTTTTCAAATATAACCACAGACTGTAAGTGAGATGAGGCATTTTGTTGCTGAGTCATCTTAGTATGAACCCCAGTTTTTCTGCCTGCTTTAAACACAAAATGTAAAATCCTTTTGAAAGATAACACGGAAATTCACTTAGGAATGGATGGATAGGTACATACATACATACCATGGCTGGGCTCTGCTTCCACAGCATTGTTTATATCAGGAGAGCTTTAGTCAACTTACTCAAGCACCTTAAGTAATCATGTGTAATATATGCTTTAAATCCTTTAGTCTTAAGGTG
Source organism: Serilophus lunatus (assembly GCA_013399895.1). Lineage (NCBI taxonomy): Eukaryota > Metazoa > Chordata > Aves > Passeriformes > Eurylaimidae > Serilophus > Serilophus lunatus. Next base: position 120,168 of record VXBA01000118.1, read on the forward strand.
ATTGACCAGAGTATCCAGAGTGAGAAAGGATCGTGTTTTGCAGGTGTTTATTCCTTTTAACAGTACACTGGCAGCAGCCTTTTTCAGCAGAAATAAAGCCCTAGTCTTAGCAGAAATCTCACCTTTCCCTTCTGCTTCTCTTTTCATAATCTCTTAAATGAAGAATGTTTAACAAAAAAATTCTGACCTCTCTCTGTCTTACTGCAAGTGCCACAGAATTTAGTCTGTTGTTTTAATGCATCAGTGTAGCGAAGGGCACAGACTTAAGAATGCCCGTTAGTATATTCTATCATATATAGCTATACATCAGGTCTTGTGTTTATGGGGTTACACTAGAAGCCGAGCTTTTCTTTTAATTAGAACACCTTTAAAACACAGTCCATGGAAGTTCAAAAATAGAAGACAGTAACAAATAATTTTATACTGTCAGAAAATTGTATTGTCTTTCCTGAGAACTAACTAATAAAAATCTTTTAATATCTGCAGTTGAGACGTGTGCCAAATGGAAAATCTGCATTTGCTCAAGTAGTGTCTTTAACATGGAACCCAACACAATGTGTATCATGGTGGTGGGCTTTACTGGCTATCATCACATGCATCAGGGACAGCAGGAAACATGTCTGCAAGCAAAAGCCCTGATCTCCTGATATATCCCTGCTTCTCACGTGTTCTCAGGGTTTAGGCAGATGCTCGGATTTTGATGCAATGATTTATAATTTTACCATCATTATGCATTCATCTTCTTTTCTGCAGGGATTAGCAAAAATTGTGTCACAGTCCTAGCATATTACTGTTTAAGACTAGTGAAGCGGAGCTGTTTGTTCAGGTGCCTGCGAAATTCTTCCCCTGTGCATCTTAACTATATAAGACAGTTGTCTAAAGGTTAATCAAGTATTTCACAGTAATCAAACTCTAATGTGATAAAAAACTATTCCATACTCGATAAAAAACTATTCCATACTCTGCAGATCAATGTTATTCACAGTTTATTTACCATTAAGATGCATGCTTTTTAGGTAGTAAAAGAGCAGTTTTTTACTCCTGAGTTCACAATAAAACTTTGATCCTATAACAGACAACAGTAACATGCTATCAGAAGTGCTGTTGACTATAACTATAATCACTTGTCTCCTATATGGAGGCATTTCTCATTTTTAGGACTGTCTTACAACACGCAACTGGTTAAAAAAAATTTTGCTTCCTGCTTACTGTGTCCTTCAAAGGCCTTTCTGAAAAACACAAGGAGATTTGCTTGCCAGAATCATGTCTTTCATCAGCTGAGCATCTCCGAGCTGTACCTTTAACAGTAAACTATGAATTATAACCTGAATATAAGTGCTCCAAACTAACAAAAAAAGATGCTAATAAAAATGCCTGCAGGGATATGGCAAATGCCAACAAAAAGATTTAGTTATTGCTGTTCATGGTATTCTGCTACATTGTAACCAAATTTCAAATTAGAGGAAATGTAAAGAATTAAACAAGGTGGAACACTAGGTCAAATTAGTAGACAATATAATAGACAACATAAGACAGTTACAACAGGGAAACAGAGAAATTACATAAACTAACAATGTGTTAGGCATCTATAGGCATTTGCAACAGAAAAACTGTGTTGCCATGGAAGTTGCTGCTGGTGTTGAAAAATGAGGGAAGTGAAAGTCTAACAGTGTGGGTGTATCTCTATTAGAGCATTGATGGTCAAAACACATATCCCAGCTGAGGCAGGCGTGATTTAGCACCTCTGTTATTTACAAACCATCCTTTTGGTTTCAGTGCTATTAAGGCCTAACATGGCACAACATGTTTCTTGGATATACAAGGTTTAATAATTCAGATTTAGAGAGCTGAAACAATATCAGGGGGAAAGTAACATTGGCAGGAAAAGAAAAACTCAAAAGACTTCTCTACATTTATGCTAAAGGCTTTATTTCAAGACTGCAACAGTGGTGCTGGCCACTAACGAACCAATGCAAAGGAATGCAATTTGCAGAAAGTGTCTTTTCTGTATCTCTTTTTACTTCATTATACTTCCATTCGAGAGGATGCTTTTGAACCATTCCCCTGAGTAGGATTAAACATCAGGACAATGAAAGCATGAGACTTCTTCCCAAAATATGATATTGGATAGATATTTTTTTCCTTTAATTTGAGATTTCACTTAATAATTGGGTATGTTCTTTGTTTTAAAATTTAAATTTAACCACAGACATTAACATTTGTATTTTTAGTGGAAACACAAGCCATTCTGATTTAAACTCCCCCACCAAAAGTAATTAGACCCTTTTCTTTACTCTAAGGATCATCCATATAGAGCTAGCACCCATCTGATACTGCCAAAGGTGCTCATTCTTGGATACCACAGCAAGTTTCAATAAAAAAAATCAAGTCGCTCAGAAAGGAGGACTGCCAATATTAGTAGTTCAATTTCTTCTCCTCAAAATCAAGTAATACCATTCCCCAGATGCTCCCCAGCACAAAAGAACAACAGAGGAACTGGCTGAGGTGTAGCAAAGCACAAGAGCTTATCTGGGGTAGTGAGAGAGGAGACGCTAGCCGACATCACTGTAAATCAAGAAGCCATTTTATTACCAAGGACATGTTAATTCCTAGACTGATTTTCGCAATTACAGATGGATGTTCCTTCTTGCAACTTTAACTATCCTGGCAGTACCACGATATTTTGTTCAGAATGAAGTTAGATGTCACGCTTGAAGCTGAGAGCAAGTACTGCAGCCAGAGGTTAGTTCAGAATTTTTTTTTATCCTATCACAAAGATTTCTTTTAATATATGTTCCTTACCACTGTAGCCAAACACTTAAGAAATACAAATGAAAGCAACACTGTTATTTTTCCCTCTTCTAAATTTTAGTAACCGACCTATGCATGAGAACAGGGTGAATCTGTAGTGCAGAGAAATGCAATGGCAGATGTTGAGACCTCAGCTAGCTGGCTCTTTGAGTTAGGACACACTGCTGCTCAGTGTGTTTTCTTCTTTCCCCAGACACTTCATGTCTTGAACACTAGCATTTTATTTCAAGTATTATATGGGCAGTTTTGTCACAACTTATTTGCTTAATTTCTCCAGGGTGTTTAAGCACTTGAGTTTCCTGATATGCATTTAGAAAAAAAATAAAATCTGACTCATAAATTAGGTTTTCCTTATGACTCAAGCCAGAGTACCACTCTCCTTGAAAGTTCAAGAGAAAAGACCAAACGAATTTCAGAGGTCAGCTTGCACGTGGTGAAATGTCCTTGCAGAAGCTGTAGCTTCAAAGCATAGTAACAACTTCTGTTTTATTATTTCTACTCTGGTGTCCACACCAACATCATTCCTTCCAGTCCTCCATAATTCTTTGCATTTCAGAATGAATGACAAAAAAGCATGACAACAACAATAGAACAATGGCAGAAAACAAATACAGCTAGACTTTTCAGCTGTGAACAAGGCAAAAGAAGATAATCGGGTCTTATATAGAGACATTCATAAAGGGTCTATAAAGATGTTTATGTTACCCAAGTGTCACTGCAAATTATATGAAGAAAAAAATAAACACCTTGACAAATTTGGAATGCTAAGAGAAAATCAGGTGTCACACATAGCAAATAAATGTCTATCTCTTTTCTTGAGATCATAGCTGGATGAATTGCAGATTACCTAAACTTTAAAGGGGCCCATAAGTATCACTGAGTTCAGCTTCCTGCTTCTTGCAGTACTACCTAAAACTAAATCTTTTGACTAAGGGCACCATCTCGACACCCTTTCAGTTAAATTTTTTTCCTAATGTTCAGTCTGAAATTGTGTGATACAGCTTCATTCCTTTTCCTTGTGTCCTATCACTAGTCACCAGACAGAGAAGATCAGCATCTCCCCTTTTATTGCTCCCCTTGAGGAAGCTGTAGGCTGAACAAACTTGAGCTGCTCTTCATATGTTTCGCCCTTGAAATATTTCACCATCTTGATTGCTCTCCTCTGCACACACTTTAATAGTTTGACATCCTTCCTATATTGTTGTGTCCCAAACTGCACACAGGACTCAAGGTGAGCCCACACTATTTGCAGATCAGAGCAGGGCAATCCCCTCCCTTGACTGGCAGGTGATGCTTTGTCTGATGCCCCCGCAGGACACAGTTGGCCCTTTTGGCTCTCAGGGCACTGCTGATTCAGCTTGCCATCAACGCAAAGAGATCTTTCTGCCAGGCTGCTCTGCAGCCTCTCATACTCCAATTTGTACGTTCAATCTGTGAGATCCTGGACCTGAATCTCACTTTTTTAATCATTTGGGTCAGAACACACCATCTTGGGGGGGAGCAGGTAGAGCTAGAAGCCTGCAGCTACATGGGCTTGGAGCACATGTTCAGGCCTGCTGCTATGGTCAGGCCTGGAGCAAATGGTCCAAGATGGACAAGCCCATGGAGCAGCATATGGCCTGAGAATCATGCGGCTGCCTGTCAGTCAAAGAAGGCCTGCCTGACAGCCACTCACACCACATCCCCTGGAGCTCCTGACTGCCTGTGGCATCTATCTAGCTAGAAGGGCAGATGTCCCCCTTGAGAGAGGTGGCCATGGTAGCCAGACCATATATAAACCCGCACGGAGTCTCCATTTTGCGTTCAGCTTCCTGTCTGGGGGCAAGAAAACATGTAACTTTTGGTGGTATCTATTTTTCTCTCTTTTCTTCTTTCTTCACACTCTCTTCTTCACTCTTTTTATCTCTTTTCCTCCTCTACACTTTTCTTACTCTTGTGGGTAACTCATAACCAAAAGGACTTGCACTAAGCTGAGTTACTGATTGCTTTAGATTGGGTGTTTTTGTGGTCGATGTTTTTGTTTGCTAATACTCTCATTAAATTTTATGGGGTTAGTATTTCCTAATGTTTTAGCAGAATGCTTTTGCTTGGTTGTGTTATTCCTGTAAACCCTTTCACCAAAACACCAATTTTCTCACTAAGTTAAAGGAAATTCTCTCAGAGAAAGAGTGGTAACTTTTTTTCTGTACATGACTTCATAGATAGTAATGAACCAAAGTCTTTAAAAGCCTTAAATAAAAGTAATTTTCACAATTAAGCTTATATAGCTTTGAAACCAGATTGTTGCACAACCCAGATGACTTCGTTCCAGTTAGACAATCCAGCCCTTGCTATTGTTAAATTTCATATGATTGGTGATTGCCCAGCTCTCTAGTCTATACAGATCTCTTGTGTACAGCTACTCTACCCTTGAGGGAGTCTAAAGCTTCTCTTAGTTTAGTATCATTGACAAATTTAATAAATGCATGTTTGATTGCTGTGTTCAGATCATTATAAAAACATTCAAGAGTATTGGTCCTAGACTTGACTCCTGGGGAACACCACTGTTGATTGGTCACCAGCCCGATGTAATCTCGTATAACTGACATCAGTAAATTGTTCACTTAATATATTATGCACTTGTCTAGCTGTGTGTTAAGTATTTCGTCCAGAAGGATATTGTGAGAGACAATTATCAAAAAATTTGCTAAAATCCAGAAGTCCCAGATCTACCGGCCTCCCTTGATCAGCTAGGTGGGTGACCTTGTAATAAATGGAAATTTAGTTAAACAGGATTTCCCTGGTGTGAACTCATGCTGGCTATGACCAGGACTACATTGCTTCTCAAATGTTTTTCAATTACTCCTAGAGTAACCTTCTCCACAATTTTACCAGACATTGAAGTGAAACTGAGAGGCCTGCAATTATCAAGGTCTTCCTTCTTTCCCTTCTTGAAGTTTAGACAATATTTGCCAGCTTTCAGTTGACTAGGACCACTCCAGACTCCCAACGCAGATGAAAAATAACAGAGAGAGGTCCTGCAATGACACTGTCCATGTCTTTCAGTACCTTGGGAGGAATCCCATCAGTTCCCAAAGATTTCATCCATCTGGAGCAGCAAGTCTTGAATATATTCAAGGTCACCTGGGAGGTTTTTATCCCCTCGGTCACAGGGCTGCAACACAGGGCTCCAGGGAGCCTAAAGCCATAAATAGTGTTGAACATAAAGGCAAAGCAGGTGTTAAAAGTTTCTGCCTTGTGTCCCTATTTGCGAGGCAACAAACCTCATCAAGTAACAGACCAGTGTTATCTCTGATCTTCTTTTTGCTATTGAAATGTTTTAAAAAGCTCTTCTGCTTGTTATTTGCAGTGCTGGCTAGCTTAAGCCCTAACAGAGTTTTGTCCACATGAATCTTCTCCCTATAGTGGTAAAGATCTGTGCAGATAGCCTCTAGGCCTTGCGCCAGAGATCTCAGGATGCATAAGTTTTGTGGGAGAATCACAGAGTGTAAAAATTCTCAATTTTAAGTCCTCAAGTGATATTTTCCTTTAATAAAAAGTGATTATATCATCGTTAGACTGTTATAGAGATAGTAGACTGAAGCCCTTGCAATTCTCATTTCCTTCAGCTGGGTTTGTAGCTCTTCTCTGAAATCTCTCCTATTGACTAATTTTCTAGTGTTCACACACACACAAAAGTAGACATGTGCAAGATGAAACTCTGTGATATTTATAGAGAAGGAGCCCCAAACATCAGCAGATCTTCAACAGAATGTCCTTTTAGTTCCTGCACTGCAGAAGGCTCTAGTGTTTTGTTGGTGTACATGACCTGTGATTTCTATCCACAGATGCTGTGTCCACATTATTCCAAATCCTGCTTTCCTATCGTAAGGTATCGTCTTTGTCTCAAAAGCTATGACTTGAATCTGACTATATAAATGTGCATAGTAAATACTTCATGGGTACAAAAGTAAAACTAATACAGCTCATCCTTAAACTAAAACAGATTCTTATAATCTGTAATATGTTCTCTGTGTGCAAATTGCCTGGATACAATTTGGTCATTTTTCTCTGAATTTGAAACTGAAGTAAAAAATGTTTTTAGAAGTACTCAGAATAATGTACCTGCACACGCAACTGTGGCTTAAGCTGACACAGGCGATACAAAGGCCCGTGATTCAAAAATTCCATTGTAACAATGACCGGATGTTGGGCCACCAACATGATCTTACTGTGAACAGTGAATGAAATTCCAGTGACAAATAAACACACACATCTCCATCACCAAAGCAACTTTAAAAAACACAGTCTTTGCTGTGGTGGACGAAGACTAACAGATTGTCCACTTTCAGAGACAATGAAGACTTCAGCTTACTAAAACAAAATGTCGGTCTAGCCTACACTTGAGGAAAGAAATTTAATGCATTACAATAAAGAAGGCACTATCCTCAAAGCAAAAAGAACAAGGATATTTTATTCTTCTTGAGAAAAATACCAGAACTATATATATATATATATAGTTTCATAAGAGAACAACAACTTGGCACAAAATATATGAAAGGAAACTAGAATATATGCCAGAAGAATAGATCTAAAATCAACTTGAAAGAAACTTAAAGAAACCACAGATTTTGCCATACTTGCCTTGAGCTACAAATAAACTGCATTATATTTAAAAAGAAGTTAAGGTAATCCAACATCTGCCTGCATAGTAGCGACTCTAGTTACTTTTCTTCTGCATAAATAAAAGCTCTATATTTGTTTTTCCTACTTTTATACTTACATGTCAGTGTTTCACTATATGTATTGTATTTAATAAAATTTGTATCATTTGCCTATGTTTTCCCTGTGCTAAATAACACAGGAAAGTTAAAGCATTTTCTGTGCAATCAACTGCACAGCCCTCTGTATGTTACATGAATTTTTTGTCATTTTCTGCTACCCAGATTACTAAACATTATATGGCATTCTGAAAAATAAATTGCCATTTTGCAATAAATATTAGAAATTAAAAGTTGTTTTAAGCTTCAGTGTCTTGTTAGTGGAAAAAAATGAAAAAGAAAAGAGAAAAGAAAA
>VXBA01000119.1:3446-24523 GCA_013399895.1 Serilophus lunatus
TAGTAACTAAAGATGAGGAGAAGGCGGAAATGCTTAATGCCTTCTTTGCCTCAGCCTTTAGTTGGAAGACAGCTTGTCCTCAGGGGTTGGTAGGTGGTGTGTACTGGTTTGGCAGGGCTGGGATCATGGGGGTCAAAGGGGGGATGGGTCTTGGGGGTGTTCTTGGATTTTGGGAGGGGGAAGAATGTAAGAAACTCCACTTACCTGAGTTGAAATTTCGTTTCCCTTAAAACTGTGGAGATGGGGAGGGGGCCCTTGCTCCTGCTGCTCTCCTGGGACTTGTGGAGGTGGAGGAGGGGGCTGCTCTCCCTGTGCCCCGCTGGTCCCCCCAAGATCAGGGCGGCGGCGGCTCCTCACCCCCGGTTCCTGGGAGCATGGGGGCCGATCACCAGCCGTTGGCACACATGGCCCCTGGGCCCGGCTCGGGACGGGAGGGGGCGACTCCCCGGCCTCCCGGGAGTGCGGGACAGAGCGGGGACGGGAGGCTGCCGTTCCCACCTGCTCCCCCCTCTCCCCGCAGTGTGCGTGGTCCCTCAGTCCCAGCTCAGGTGGCACAGGCAGCAGCCCCGCCACCAGCCCAGCCAGGACGGCCCCTGTCCTGCTTCTTCACCCTCCCCTGCCTCCACTGTTCCCGGGGGAAGCCCCAGGGCGGGCGAGGTGGCGTACGGGATGCACGGTCATTGCCCAGGTCCCTGGCACCAGTGTGGCAGCCCCAAGCCGGCCCTGTCCGGGAACCTGAGCATGGCTGCCACTTTTGGACAGCAACGGAGGGCCGGCCCTGGCACCGTGTTGGCGCTTGGGTGTCTCTGAGGTGCTGCAGCCATGAAAACAAAGATGGCAGGCGGGACTGAAAACTCGTGATTCTTCGATGGGAAAACACCGGACACAAGGCAGGGCCTGGCCGGCTGGACCAGTGGAAAGACGGCTTGGCCAGGAAGAAGGTGACGAGATCCACGCGAGAACGAGAAAGCTTAAAAGCTGAGGGAACAGCCCCGCCTCGCGCTCTTCTTCAGCTGCTCCGAGAGGAGGCACGCAGCTCCGGTCCCCAGCGCCCGCAGGCCCCCCATGGCATGATTCCACCCATTTCTCTCAGCACGAAAAAGTTATTCATGGAAAGAGTAATAAAGCACTGGAATAGTCTGCCCAGGGAGGTGGTTGAGTCACCATCTCTGGATGTGTTTAAAAAAAGACTGGACATGGCACTTGATGCCATAATCTAGTTGGTTATTAGGGTGTGGGTTGGACTCGATGATCTTTGAGGTCTCTTCCAACCTAGTTATTCTGTGATATTGTCTTCTGTGATACTCCACTGGGTTGCAAAGCATGTCCCTGATACTGAGCAAAAATATGCGAAGAATAAATTCTGAACATTTCATGGAGTTTTCAGCTATTATTTACTTTTTTCCTTTGAAACTGTTTTGCTATTTGAAACAAAATCTTTCTCTCCAGAAAGTGCATTTTCATCAGAGAAAGCTCCAAAACAAAGCAGATAAAGAATTTCAAGAAGCTATTGCATAAGAGGTGCTATACCAAGTTACACTAATTCTTCATCTCCGCTTGTGTCCCATCACTGGCAGCTGCCACCAGACAGGACACAGAAAATTAATTGGCCCAATAAAAATGAAGGATTAAGAAACAATGATAATCAGAAAAAAGCACAGCAGATGCTGTTGTTATGGTAGTCTGCCCTTAGTTTACAGTCAGGAAACATCAAGAGGAGAGCTTGCAGTATCTCCACAAGTCAGCCACTTTTTCTGTAAAAAGTGAAAACAGTAACTACAGTTCAGCCAAGAGAAAATAAATATATTTGAATTAGTAAGTGAAAAGAGTAACATGAACCATTTCTAAAAATACTACTGATGTTAATAGAAAGGCATGAGCTAACAGTTTAGCAACAGACAGAGGCGTCAGCATCTCCTGTTTCTAGCCCCAGCTTCCTTTGTGGGCTTCAGCAAGCCAAGCTTGGTATTGATCTCAGGCATTTTTAAGGCACTGCCATTTCAGTGCTTTACATTAGTTAACAAGTTTTAGAAAAATCCCACATCCATTTTCAGGAATTTCTGGCACATTTTAATTTTTGTGTAAAAATAGCAGACTGTGGGCATTTTTTGAATTTTGGTTATTCCAGTGCCTGTAATGAGGAGCATTATTAGTTCCTTGGCAGTTTTGCTGTTGTTAGAGAAATAAAAAGAAGTAAACAAATATTAAGCTGCCATTTGCAATCTGTGTCATGCTCAAGAGATGACACTGCTCATTACTTTGGAGATACATGCTTATGAAAGTTTGTGCCTATTTCTAAACCACAGAAGAGATGACAAACACAGTTCAGGTTGTGATTCGTTGACTTATTTGACCTCTTCTGTAAAGGAGATGTCACAGAGCAGGAGACAAGCCTTGCGCTTCCCCCAGATTTTCATGTAATTTTTGCAAGGCTGGGCTCAACCCTCTTGGCCTGGTGAAGTTAACCATCACCAGCTCACCAGCTCGCTAACATGCCATCTTTGACTGGAAGCTTGTAGCTCTATTTTATTTAAAAGGCTCTGGTCAGATACATAGACAAATGACACTGAGCAAAAGGGGTGAGCATGGAGCTCATCAGTGGTTATCCATCATTCAGCTGCACATTCTTACTGCTTGCTCTAAGTGCAAGGTGGCTTATATCTATCACAGGCAAGCCATTACATGTGTCTGAGACCGTTGAAATCTCTCTGAGGCTTGTAATTTCTCAAAGCATCTATTTATAGCTGAAAAATAATCTCCATATTTTTAGAGACACATTTGCTGGACCCTTTTAGTGACAGCAGCCAGAGCTAAAATAGCCATGCACTTAAAAAGTAAGGGAGTTTTTTCCACACCGCTCAACTGAAACAGTGTTTTTTGCCCATATTGAAATTCCATCTTAAGAGCATGTGCTATGCAGAAAGCGCAGGAGTCCTATTACAATCACATCCCTGTAAAGAGTGTGCCGACTCCTGCTTTGAAGGTAGAGATGGACGAGAAGTGTAGCTTAAAGTTAGAGAAAATTGTCTGGTGGATAGAGAATAAGGTAAAAACAAGGTTAAAGCTAAGGTGTCTCTGACACATCTGGGATATTTCTTACTTAGGAAATTGTTGCAGTAAGTTCTGTAGCAAAACCCTGATGCTGTGAATCCACATGTGTTAGACTGTGGAAGGTAACAAGATGATTTTTCTGAGAAAGGTGTGAATTCTAAGCAGCAGTATAGAATTTTCTGACATTTTATGTCAGAGCTAATAATAATGAAGAAAAACACAAGAGAAGTTAACAGACATAAAGTAAGGGAAAAGGGACATTTTTCCTTTTTTCTAGAGTTTCCTGAAGAATTTGCTAAAATTTGTAATGACAGTTACAAGTAATGCAGGTGGAGTTGCAAAAATTCACATGTGTTATGTGTGAAAAGTGCAGAGATATCAATTATGACAAGTTACTGTTACCTTCAGTTGTGAGGTACTTGTAGATTTTAAGGTTAAGTACTAGAGAAAAAGTACTGGATTTGAATTTCCTGAAAAGGATAGAAGTCAGTAGGTTACATGGATCTAATTTGAAACTTTTGTTTTTATTAACAACTACTAAGAAAAGAAATTATGATAAAGAAGATATAAACTAGAAACACTGGCAAACAAGAAAGTCAGCAAATAACCATTTAAGTTAAGGAGGTAGCTGAAAAACAGCACAAATGTAGAACCTAAATAAGGAGATTCTTAAGAAATTATATATGAGTTTAGAAGCTTACACAGTGACAGTCTTAAAGGTAAGTCAGACCCAAACACTTCTCTGAAAGAGTGCTTTTTACTTCCTATATCTATGTAGGTTTTTCTCCTCTCTCTCTCACCCTTGCTATGCTAATGGGAGAACACTTTGTTCCTGTGTAGTGGTTTGACCACTTTTTAGCATTCAGGGGGGTAGGTTCAATAAAGGTGACGGAAAAACTGAATAGAATGGTCAGCAGGAGAACAGTTTTATTACAAGGGAATTAAATTAGAGAGGTAGGGTGATGACTAGTTGAAAGGGACAGGGGGAAAGGGTAGGAAAGGATGTCTCTCCCTTCTCGCTCTCTGGAAGCACCTTCAGCACTTCAGCCTCTCTGGAAAACACAAACACAGGTGAAAACCAACCAGCTCCCTCCCCTCCCTTGTCCGAATACTTGCTCCCGGGTTGAGAGGAATGGGTGGAATCCCGCCGGGGGCCTGCAGGCGCTAGACACCGGAGCTGCGATCCTTCTCCCAGCAGCGATGGCCGAAAAAAAAAGAGAAAGGGGTGGGGCTGTGCTTCGACTTTTAAGCCTTCTCCGTCGTCGCCTGAATGTCGTCACCTTCTTCCTGGCCAAGCCGGCTTCCCATGCGTCCAGTCAGTCGGGCCCCGCCTCGCTTCCGGTGTTTTCTCATTGAAGAACTCACGAGTTCAGTCGTCAGGCGCCATCTTTGTTCTCATGACGGCAGCACCTCAGAGATGCCACAGCGCCAAGACGGAGCCAGGGCCGGCTCTCTATCGCTGTCCATCAGCAGCCGTGGTGCTGAGATTCCTGGCCAGGCTGGCACGGGGCTGCGGGCCGCCACCTGCTCTCCCCGGGGTGGGGGTGAAGCCGCCACCCCGGAGGGACACCGGGGCTTCCCTGCAGTTGTGCCCCCAGGCCGCCACTCTCCCTGGGAAGCTGCCATGCCCGTGTGGGAAGGGATGANCCCCCCTTTCCCCCCGGTCCCGGCTGGGACAGCCCCCTCCCCGAAACGGCTTTTGAGGAAAAAACTGAATTTTAATCGGGTAAGTGGGGTTTCTCTCTTACAGCCTCCTTCAAAAGCCTTGTTTTTCAAATGGCTACATCCTGTCACTGACCCTGTTTTTGTGTGCATATATGTAGTGTAACTGAATTAATCCCTTTTTACAGCAGAAACTGAAATACTGTCCATTGGTGATTACTTCCTTTTTTTCCTCTCTCTACTGTAAGCTTAGCTAACATATCTTTACACAGGACTTTCCCATGCAAAAAACCAAAAATTCATAAAAATTAGGAGAGTAAATTAATAAAGAGCCAGATGGAGAAATTCACATGTGAATAACCACCATGGCATGTCCTCATTAAGTGGCTCATGCCAGTGGTAGTTGCAAAAGCTGATTGATTGAAGTGAGTGATTTGTAACGGTCAAGGTGCAGGCATTAAGTGGGCTGATTTCAGACATAATTCTGATGTTGCCATAAAAGAATTACAGTTATATAATTGATAGATAAATAGATTGATATGAACAGACATACTGATACCCTTTCTGTGCTCCTATTTGCGGTATTTCCATCTGTGAGTCGGTGTGAACTTGCTTGTAAATTTCATCACATGTAAATTTTTGCCATCCTCTATCCTTACTCTCTTGAGGAAACCTTCTTCCCAAGTACATACAAAAGGTTCACTCCTGCTTTAGAAATTAAGCCCATCACCCTTGCATTACAACTCTCAGACAGAATTCTGCTGCTGAGGCATCTAGCTGCTGCTCTGAAGCAAAAATTGCACTTGCACTGTATCGTGATTTGTCTTCAGCTGCATGAGAGAGGAGAGGGAAGGAAAGAGATGGGAACGGGAGAGGAGGCAAGGCAAGAGGAGGAAAATGAAAATATGGGCAACAATGAGGAATACCCACAAGTCATGGCCAATGCTCAGGAGCTTCCACTGTCACCTGTTGCAGGAAATTAGAAACATCTGGTGGCAGCAGTCGCTTGCCTCTTTGAAGGCACACTCAGAGCTGCTGGTAGTGAGCCCAGCATGCTGAATCTCTAATCTTCACTGCAGGGAAGAAAGTGATCATTTACTTGAATGAAATGCATGTTTAGGGTAAAGTATCTTGGAGCTTTTAAAAACTGTTTCAGGCTGGGATTTTTATGACTCAGGGGAAATAAACAAGTGCATATTAAATTTTGTGATTCTGATATGGTAAAAGGAAAACAAAATTATAATGTTTGTGCTTTCTTGGAAAGAGAATTCCATATACGCACTCAAGTGTTTTCATAAAACCTTCATCCCGAATTCACAATATTTTCAAGTTAGAAGATGCAACAAGTAGTGCAAAATAAGTGGTTACTCAGTCTGTTGTCAACATCATTTATGTATCAGTTGTGAACTCTATACCATGCAGAGTACCTTTCAGAAATCCTGGCTTTACTGATCTATAAGGATAATCACAGCCTTTTAGCGCCTGTGACAAACATGATGCTGTCAGGCCAGGGAGCAGCTTGCTGATGGTCCCATAAGGGAGCAATACTGTGTAATCTCACACACCCATAAGGTCCAGCCCCCCATGCATTGCCAAGGACTATTTAATAGACTGTTAAACACATTTTCAATTTAAGCCAGAACTGTGACTTAAATTTTTTTGTTTGTTTTGTTTTTTTCTGTTGCTAAACTTTCAGCTAAGATTTCCAATTTTTGTTTTATCAAAGAAAGAACCAGCATTCCCATCTGGGGTTCCTGGAAAAAGGTGTATCAAGGTAATAAGGAGCACACATTGTGTACAATGCCTCCATTACGACTGAAGTCACATGGACCAAAATAATCAGAGTATGGAATGGCTGAGTATGGAGCCTGAGAACTGGTAAGAAGTAAAGAACTGGAGGAGGAATACCTGTGGGTGCTGTCTTTTCAGCAGGATTTCTCCCAGGCAAGCATCCACCTTACTAGAAGCAAATAGCCTACAGACACACCACGACTCCAGGCAAGAACTGAAATGTCACACCTGGACTTTGCTTTCTCTATAATGAATAAAATATGCCCTCTTGTCTTATCTAAACAGACACATAAATTTATCAGTAAAATGTAGATAATTAAAGCAGATGTAATCTCCATAATATGAGTGAGATATGCTATTCACTGTGCAAAGCCAAACATCACTGCCATACTGGAGTTAGGTAGGGTTTACCTTACAGTTAGTAGAGCAGAAGAGGCGAGAGCTTGTGTGAGAACTATCAGTGAAAAGGAGCCAGACATTTTGTCCAAGTCCAATAAATCATAGCCCACTTCAACAGAATGAGGTATGCCTAAAAAGATATCAGAATACTACTTACAAATAAAAAGTCAGATAAATAGTACCATGTTTCACAATGACAAAGATTCCATAAAACTCTTTGCTTTAAATAATCAGTGATATTTCTGAATAACACCTCTTTAGGTGCCTGCTGTGCTTATGCATACTCAGAGCAGTGATCATGAAGCTATTTTCCCAGGAGGTGACTTTTCAGTAAGTCATTCCTGTGTGAAATCTCATTTGTAAATGAGGAGTTGAATCTATATAACTGTAAATTTGATGGGAGACAAATTGCTGGGGGTGTTCTTCTTGTGGTTTCTCTCTGGGTATGAGACAAAGCATGACACATCGCTTACAGATTCAGTGCAATAATGTGTAAATAATTGGAAGCTTTTTGATATTATTCTGTCTTCTTTTAGCATGTCTTCAATAATTGAATAATTTTTTTTCTCCAAATGTCTTGTTCCATATCTTTAGTAATTTCCACAGTTTTCTCAATTAACCTTGGGATAGCATGATTTGCTCTATATATGCCTTTTCATTGTTGTGTTACTGTTTGTATGGTCTGGGAATTTTCTTATTTCATACTCATCATTTTACATATCATATGTGAATTGCCATGTCATTTGCCTCTAGTAACCACTGTTAGTAATAATAGGTAACGTGACTGCAGTGTTGAGTGTTCTAATTAGGATTGGGATTTAAGAACAGTTTCTTCCTTCCTTCTACTGAGTGTGGACTTGCTGTCCCTGGAGAATTCAACCTGCCTCTCCAGGTGCCACCGCCTAATGCTCAGCTGACATGATATTGGTAACATCCTTCATTACACCAGACTACCTCTGATTCATTAACATCACTTTATATTCTGTGACCTATTAAAAAATAAAACCCAGACCAAGTCAGCACAAAATAAACAAACACCACAACAACAAAAACACAAAATCAATCAACCTAACACAAAAAACGCCCTCACAAAACCCCCCCAAATTAAAAAGGTTTGTTGGTTTATTAGTTTGCTTGCAAAATGTTGTCACTTTTTAAACTTCTAGATTTTGAGGAAGAGCTTTTCTAGACTAGGAAATTATTTTCAGGCTAAAAATGTACTACATTTGATCTGTAGAGATATGTATTCCCTTCATTCACTATTGTGATTTGATTTACTATGCCTGTTTCTCCTCTATTTCAGTCACAAAAGTAAGCTGCCTAAATGAGTGTCCTAGCTTGAGGACAAAATATGATTTTATAGATTAGAGATACAAGATGTATTAAAGAAACAAGAATTTTATTACTAAAATATGATAGACAGATAGATAATATGAGGTAGAAAAAAGTGAATTAAAAATTACAACACCAAGGGAAAATGCACAGAAAAACCCAACAATCACTTCACAAACCAAAACCCAAAAGCACACACACCAATCCCACGCACATCAAACAAAAACAAAGGAAAAAACGTTTTCCATTTTGTGTCTGAAGTGCAGTTAGTAGAAGCAAACAGCAGGGGGCACTAGTGGCCGTGGGAGGTAGCGATGATAAATGAGATTTTTCGCCACAGGTTGTCTCTGGAAAACGCTGTGGGAGCAGAGAGATGGCCGCTGGAGGCAGGAAGAGGTCCAGGAGCTCACCAAACGAGCCACCAAACTCTTAGCAGGGAGGCAGCAGGTCAGAGGCAGGAGAGGTGGCGGCGATGGCTGAAGGACCCAGTGAAGCACATGGTGGACTCAAGACAGCAGATGCTGGAGCTCCTGGCAGCAAGCGAGTACCTTCTTCCACCAGCTCGGGCCGCAAAAGAGACGGAGGCTGAGAGCTCCCCTGCTTATATAGGGTTCTCAGGTCCTCCCAGAATTCTACTTTCAGCGTCTGTGTGCTCCCTCCCAGCCTGCCCCAAGAGGGATGCACCCATGCCTCACTGGAGTCCCACTGGTCCCTCCTGCACCCATCTCGCCCCAGCTCCACCAAGGCTCTGCTCCAGCTCCACCTCTAAAGCCCCCCAAGCCGAAATGCGTGGTGAAGAACATGGCACCGATGCTGCACACACAGCATGGCCCCACCAAGCCTCCCCCTGCTGGCCCTGCCTGTGGCTATCTGTCCCCAGGGGAGCCTGGCCCAACCCCAAGAGATGCAACTGCCCAGGGCACCCACAGCCAGCTGGGTCCTGCTGCACCACTCCCAGCAGCACCGCCATGGTGCTGCCCCCAGCTCGCCACTGGGGCTGCAGCCGCAGCGAAGCCAGCGGGCCTCTGCGGTCAGGACAACCACTGCCGCAGCTTCACACCACGGGCCAGGAGGCGCCAGCAGCCAATTCCAGGGCAAGGGTGGCCCTGGGCCGATGCTGGGTCCGCCCAGAGAAACAGCACAAAAGTCGCCAAGCTGCCGCACCGGCACTGCCATTGGCACCGACTGGCACCGCGGGCCGCTGGCACCAGCCCCGCACTGGACACCGCAGGCTCTCGGTCCCACCACACCGTGCTGCTCGCCCCCCACAAAGCATCGTGGCTACAGCCCAGCTCTCTCCACTGCCCCCAGCTCACGGCCAGGGCTGGGGCTGCGGTGATGCACTGAGGCTTCCACAGTCGGGACAGCTGCTGCCGCAGCTCTGATCAAGGCTACCCAACGGGACCTCGGCCAGAGCCCAACCCCCATAGTGCTGGGAAACAACCTCCTCAGCTTGCCGCCACCACTGGCACTGCCGTTTTCACAGCTACCGCAGCGCGCCTGCTATGGAGCCCCTTCCTTCCAGCCGCCGCCTGTCCCTGCAGCCGCCGACTGTGACAGTGGCCGACCACACCTGCACCGCCGGTTACATTCACGTTGGATCAGTGCCCCTGCACAGCCCCCTCCCCAGGAAACCCCCAGGGACTCTTCCCCATGTGAAAACCACCAATTGGATGTTGGCTGCTGCCACGCGCCACAGGGAAAACCTCTCAGGACAACATGGAGTGGGAGAAATGGGGGCCCCTCTCCCAGCACCCCCACACCCCCACACCCCCCAGCTTCCCTGACTCCCTCCAAAAAAGACAGGAGAGACCAAAACGAGAAACAGGAAAAACAAATAGGGAGGAAGAAGGAGCTGAGAGGAGGAGGGAATGGGGAGGGAAAGTCCTTTTTATTTAATCCAATTTATGAAAGGAAAAGTTTTTAAAAAATATGCAAGCCAGGACAATGAGTAAGGATGGATTCAATCCCTGAAAGTTTCTTATAAAAAACTTTCATTTTTTATGCTATTTTACCATGGTTTTCATGTCCATTAATTGACTCAGTTATATGTTTATTTGAACAGAAATATTTTGTTGTTTTAGTACTTCAGAAATAACTTTCTCTGAATAGGTTACTTTTTTCTGAAGCTTTCTCAGTCCCCAAAAACGTGTTTCCAAAAACCAAGAAGGAACAATACTGAATCAGGTAAATTCTGGAGACAGTAGATAGGAGTGTCAGACTAAAAATGGTTTAAAAATAAGATCTCTTAAGGGATTTATTGCTGCTCACATTTTATAATTAGCACTTCACTAACCTTTGCGCAGAGCAAGGCAGCGTTCAGCTTCTAAAGGCAGAAGTAGAAGGCATTCATGATTTCACTATAATGTCTCATTTGCATTTTTTGTTTGTTTCATATCATGCTTTGGATATTCCTGTTTGGTTTGCCATTGTGATCATTTTACCATGTTTTATTTATGAACCTATCTGTGTGTGTGTGTTTATATTGTTGTACATGAATATGATCCAGTTTGTGCAGGAAATTTTACATATCTAAACACATTTCTGAAATATGCCATATCAGATACAAAATATATGGTTTATTAAGTAAGTACATATCATATTGAATATAAAAATTCTATCAATTCTTATGAATATATTTTTGACACATATATTTTCTCTGATTTGTCACTTTTATCCAAACTAATCTACAGGAGAAGACAGCAGTATTCTTCTTTCATGATCTTTGTGAGGCCAAAAGGATTGATACTTCAATATTTATCCCATAAACTGCTATGTTGAATACATACTGAACATATACTCTTTTTTTATAGATAGAGTAAGAAGTCTATTCACCATTGCTAAATTTCTGTCAGATTAATGCTTTTGTTATTAACCCAGACTGAAATGCATGATTATTGTTCAGTAGGATCTCCCTGACTGTGAATTTTAAGACTCTTTGAAATACATGTTTTTTAGTGCTAGCTGCTGTGCCTATACCAATGGGTATATGGTTTTCAGCACTCAGGTATTTCTATACAGCTGAACATGTTCGTGAAATGTCCCAGCTTAAACACTATGTAGTTGTTCTGCTAAGTGGGGACATCATTCACCTGATGTCATAGATTTTACTTTCTTCTCTTAACCTGGCAGACTGTCTAGGTCAGAGGTGGGTCCCTACTTGATGTCTGGAAACGCCTACTGCTTCCAAAATACAATTACTAAATAATAATAGTAATACCATTAAGGAAAATGCCTGTGACATACATCAGTGCAAAAGATCAGGCATGCCAGAGCAGTAGTGGTGAAAGAAAGACAGTGAAGAAAATCAGAACATATAACATTGAAATAGAACCTGACACATAGACAATTTTGTGAGAGATAGCTTCATCTTGGAGCCACAGGAACTTGCTCACATGTCATAAAGTCCCCTACAAAGTCAAAATGAACTGCAAAATTACTTTGAAACGGTCTATTTTTTCGTACTTACTGTCTCAAAAATTTGTATTTGTCTTACATGGTGAACCTGAATAAAAAAATGGAAACAACATCCACACCAGATGAAGTCAGATCATTTATCCTCTTTCTTTAAGCAACCTATGGTGGATAGGAGAGAAGTGATTTTTTTCTTCTTCTTTCATAGATAATTACATTGACTGATAGCATAACATGAGAAATTGCTCTCAGCCTCACCTGTTGAACATCCAGAACAAAGTAGTAATTTGGAGGAGACATCATCAAGAAGATAGGCTAGCATCCCACCCCTCTGTGTAGAAGGCCGAGGTCCTTGGGGTTACAGGACAGTTGGTTTTGAATTATGCCATTTTGGAAAAGATTACCAAGCATGCCATCAATGGTCCAACCTTTGCTGCACTATTGATAAACAGACTCATTTGTGACAGCAGGTCTTGAGGCTTATTAAGGAGGGAGATGGGTATTAACCTCGCAGATATAGTTTGCAATCAGAGTACTTTAGATATCCTTCAGAAATGTTCTTTCCCATTGAGCAGAACTGTTTCCATAAAACATTTCTTCCCAGTGTGCTGGGACAGGGCCCCAGAGGAAGCCTCCCTGTTAAAATATACACCATACATACAAGAGCTGCCCAAATTTACCATTGAGTATTTCATATTACATCTTTATGTAAAGTTTGTATAAGGATTAAACCTGCAGGGTTAATAAAAGAAAGGTTTAAATGTTCACAGGAGATCATTAACATCAGATGATAGTGCTGGCAAGGCCAGGCAGAAATAAAAGATACAAGAAAGCAGTAGATGCATTCACTAAGCATGAAGACATGAGTCAGAAATGCTTGTCCTAGCACCCAGACAACAAAACCAGTGAGAAGGAAAATAGGAATGAGAAACGCTATTTTGGGTGAAGGAAGCTTGTTTGGAAGCAACATGGGATAAGTGGTGTAGGGTTACAGTTTCTTGGCCTCCTCCCAGATATGCCAGACCTGGGGCAGGAAGTCACCTGTAGACAGGGTAGGGGGGAAGACCCTTCTTGATAAGTACAGTAATGATGATTTTCTGTTTTCATACCTGTTTCTGTGATTGACAGTGTGATATTTGACTCTTTTTGATAGAAAATGGCCTACTTAATATTTTTTTCATTTAACCCCAGGAAACTGAATACAGACTGCTCTGCACTCAGACGGTATAAATGTGTCAGCAAGAAGTGGATGGCTTATGAAGTGTTATGCACTCTTTGCAGATTTGGGAGAGATGGCAAACCTACAGGTCACCTACTAACCTGCAAGGACCAGGTTGTGAGCTGATAATGGCAGACAAAAGACTGTAAGGAGACCTTGAGGTTCATCGATAACTCCAAACTCATCACTGTTACCTACAGAAATAAAACCTGACTTTAAATTGCTAATGGTCTCCAGGATTTAAAAGCAGAAGTCAAAGTATTGTTTGCACGTAATGTAGGTTAGAATGAAAATACAAAAAAAACCCCCGACAAGACCCAACAAAAACCAAAACAAAAAACAACAACAAAACCACAAAAACAACAAAACCAATCAACAACACACAAACAGCTAAAGCTATACTGTTCACAGTGCTTATAAATTATGTGTTTGATAAATCATTTCCACATGTAGAATCACAAATTACAGTAGGGACTGAGATGTGGCAAAATTGGCCAGTTGCCTTGGTTGGGTGCTCCTCAGAGGAGTTGGATGTGTACTGCAGAGAACTGCAACTAGCCCTCATCTTCCATCTGACTTCCAATGTAACCTTGGGCAAGTAACTTAACTCCTCTGTGCCCTAGATAGCTGGGCATAAAATTATGCTCTCATTCTAAGTCTTTTATTGACCCTGTTTATTTACACTGTATATTTATCAGAATAAATGCTGTTGCTTACTATGTGTTTGCACAGCAGGTAACAGGTGACCTTGGCTGGAGGTCACAGGTGACCCATCATGTTGTGAGAAACTAGGCGCCTCAGGGTGTATCTTATCAAAAAAGACAAAAATGTCTCTTTCTTGTATCACACCTTTACATTAATGAATTTGAAACAATCTTAAAAAACAGTTTAACAACACTCCAATAAGTATGTATGTCATGTTTTTTTCCATGACTTTCAGCATTTACCTCTGGGAGACAGTGTGTTTGACACTGTCCCTACCATATGGGGATATTTATAAAACTCAGTCCTTCTGTCTCAACAGCAGCATCAGTTTGGCATGCACTCTCAATTACATGACTTGTCTGAGTTCAAAGAGCTGTAAAGCACTATATTCCAGGTCTCTGTGCTAAATTTAGAGAGGATATTCAATATTGTAGTGTTGCTGCCTTGTAAAAGGCAGAAAAGAAATATCCCCATATAAAGCAAAATATTACCATGCCTGTCTGTTGTTTCACCTAAGGATGGTGACAGTGATTTCTGGCAGAGCAGTTTACGGCTCCAGAAGAGCAAGTCCCAGCACTGCATAGTGAGTGCACCCAGGTAGACATACATAAATTGCTTAGTTTTTGGCCTTTTACTAAAATGATCACAGCACTGTGCTTCTTTGCACAGGTAGCAAAACCATTTCTCAACTACAATTTGCAGATTCTGCAGACAGAATGTTGTGAGCTAAGGGCTGCTCCTCCTTTTCTGTAATAAATGTCTAATCTCACCAGGTCAGAGCAGGCTTTGTTCCCTAAACCTCTGTTACTCTCACACCTCTGATAGTGTGAAACAAACCTAGAGATGCATCCCTAGGTCAGTCTCAAACTCACAGCAGGCAGTGCCAGTGTCAGCAAGAAGGACAAAGTCTTTAACTTTCCTCTACATCAACATAGCAGCACCCTGCCATGATACTGAATTGCACAGCAGAAGCGGGGAGAACCACTAGGGTGTTCACTTTTGCATTAGGGGAAATAAGGATTAAATTTCCCCTGATGCTATGGAAGCAGCAAGGAAATGCTGGAAAGGCTGCAAAGAAAAAGAACTATATGAGGTGGACAAGATAGCTTTTAAAAAATATTGGAAGTATCATAACTGGGTTCACTGGAATGGGTATTTAAAATTTCCACGTCTCGGTTTAAAGACAGTTATGCACTTTGAAGTTACGAACACAAGACTACAAAAAAGAAAGGAGAAAGATAACAAAGATAACAGCTTTTTATTGAAAAAATATATAATAGAACATAGAACAATGGAAGGCAAAAAAAAATCAAAGACAGAAACCCTGTGATTTTAGCTCTTAGTCCAGTCTAGTGGCCACAAGAAGATGGCTGCTGTGATGAAGATGATGGCCAGAATCCTTGCCAGATGCAGCCCAGGGAGAGCTGGTGTGTGTTCTCACCAGTGCTCCAGGTGAACAAAAGGGAAGAAAAGAAAACCTCTGTGGTGAAGTCTCCCTCCCGAGAGTTTGAGCTGGGCTCACATGAGCTGCGACTGATCTGTAGCAGAGGCACTGGGAAGAGTGGATACACAGCTCACTGCGTTCTGCGCCGGGAGCTGAATCTGAGCTTGTCTGCCCCACGAGGCACCAAGTCCGGAGAGACCTCCATGACTCAGTACTCAGTGCCAGTTCTGGTTCTGCCAGCCCATCAGCCCCCGCACCCTGGAAATTCCAAGAGTTCCTTGCAGTCGCTGCCATACTGCTGCCATGTGCCACCCTGGACAGCACCGCCCGCTGCCACATGGAGCAGCTGCCCCCGGAACTGTGCGGGGCCATGAGGGGCCACCAGGATCCATGCTCTGGAGCACCCGCCCGGCAGGAGGGCAGGGGGACTTACCCCACACTGCGGCAGGAGCCTTGCTCTGCACACATGGGCCACTCCCCTCTGACATGGGGCCACTGGCTCAGCACAGCCTGGCAGAGGGGATGGCCTGCAGTGCCTACAACCATGAGCATGGGGACTGTCTTGGCCCTGCACCTCTTGCCTCAGCTACACGAACCCACACCACCATCCCGACTCAGCACAGCACAGCTCCCAGCATTCCAGTGCTCCAGCTGCCAGTGGTGTTTACCATGCACTTTTTCACAAATTCCACTAAACCTTCTCTCTCCTTTCCACAGTAGAGACTAGTGCTTTTCAGTTATGATGAAAATTCCTCTCCTTTCTGGGATAATTAAAAAAAAAAAAACCCTCACCCAAATTTAGCACACACACACACCCTTCCCAAGTAGGCCAGGTAGAGGTGAGGAAAGATGGGACTAAAACCCATCCTCTCTTCTTGTATTGTGTCTCCCCTCCATTGCTCTGCAATCCCTGATGTTCTCTCTCAGCCAAGGCACCTGCTCTTTAAAGCTGCCTTCTCTTAATGGGAAGCAGTCAGTGTGCAGCTCACTCTGTCTCTATGACCCTACCCCTCCACCCAGGTGGTCAGCCTCACCTAGCTTTTCCTTCACTGAACTTTGACTAGTGCAATATCAGGCTTCCCTGCTACAAATGGATGTACAGCGTTTGGAAGCTGTTTGCTACCAGCTATACTTTATGGAGTATGATGCTGTGGAGGAGAGATTTTAAAATCATTGAGGTCTGGCCTGGAGTGGCCTGTCAGTGATCACTTGCAGAACAGGGTCCCATGTGAATGGAAAATCAAAGAAGGCATTTCTCTGAACTTCAGGGAAACTAAAATAAATGGGAAATACAGAAAATACCAAAGCAGGTCACCATGGGTTCAATTCCTGCAAACTTAAGACATCAATAGGATCAGGAAGAAGCCTCAGGAAAGGCAATGGAAGCAGCAAGTTTGCAGACAATCTCACCAGGGGCCGTGGACTGTCCCATCCCTGCCATTTGTCCCCACAGGCAGTTGACTCCTTTGACAGTGACAGGAGGAAGCAGTCCTTGGCCCAGGCAGGCATCCAGGGAGCCCTGCCTGTTTGCAGCCAGAGGCAAAAGTTCATGAAATCAGAATGTGCAGCTGAAAGGCATTTATTCTACTGGCTTTATTTTTACTTAAGACAAGGAAAGCATGGGACTACAAAATGGACTGCTGTGCCATACCGACAGCATTTCTTGTAGATGACCTCAACATTTGCTCATTCTGACATCACTGTCAGGAGCAATATAATTCAGGCTGGTGTCCTGTGAAATGCTCCCTGGGCAAATTGACAAGAGAAGTAAGGGGATGTGTCCTTCTGTACAGTGATCCACAATGTACTTATCTTTCCAAACTGTCTGTACACAGCAATGAGGGAGGTTTGAAACTTTCCCTTTCATGTATTAAAAGCTTCACTTCTTATCATTTCCAGTGCATTAAGAAATGAGGGATTAAACCCTGTGGCCTTCATAGCATTGTCAGTAGCATTTTGGGGGAGAAAATTCTGGTGCTGAGGTCTTTAAAGAATTTCAGAGCAACTTCCATTTTGTACAGAATTAAAAGTTGTACAAAAGAGTTGTTGGTTGGAAAAAAGGTAGAAATGGCTTCATAAAAGTCAACCATTTTTTTATTTCTGAAATGAAAGGGAGTGACCTGAGCTCTAGTTCTTCCTTTAAATCCCAAGAATAGCCTTGTTCCTTTTTGATAAATCACATCTCCTCATAAAAATTTCCGTCCTTGTATGAATGAACATTATATCATAAAAAAATAAGAACATCAGAAGCTGGACCAAACCAATTCATACAGAACAGCAAACATATTACCTGAACATGTGTGCTAGTTAACAGAAGATCAACTTATATACTATTAAAACGAACTGTACTGCTCTTTTTTCTGTCAAACACTGAACACAGCTCAGGTCTGTACCTGTGTTTCAGACAGTGTGAAATCACTAATTCAGTTTGATCATGTTCAACCGTGTTATGGTTAGATTCCTTTTTGAAAAATTTTTCCATTACATGATGCTGGCAAACTGAGGAAGGGAAAAGGTAACCCACTAAGCTAAGAACAGAACTCCACAGAGGAGGCAAGGATGGAAGACTTCATTGTCTTTCGGCCTTAGAGCTAATGGCCCTTGATAGCAGGCCCACTCCTGCCCTAGATACTATGCAGGGGTGGGTGCAATATGCCTACCTTTTCCTACCACCCTTTCTCAGGACAATAAAAAAATTCTGTGAGGGACCAGCCCAGCTCCCTGGTTTTCAGCTGCAATCCTGGGATAGGGACCAGTGGTGTCTGACTGGTGCTGTTTTCTCCTGACTGCTGCCCCTGGGACCAGGTCACCTCTTGCTACTGCCTCGCCCTTACTCAGCCCAGCTCCTGTATCCAAGTGGACCCTGCAGCAGCCCCACAGAGAGAGAGAAGCACCCTGCCTGCGCCAGCCCCAGCTCAGAGCCAGCCTGCCTGCTTTCTTGCCTTCTCCCACTGTTCCTGTATTGGACAAGTGACTCACCCATCTCAGCAGCAAAACTGGGGGGAACTCCCATTCCGTGTGTGGTGATCTTACAGGACCTGCCTGTTTCCCCACAGCTGTGACCACACTAAGGAAAAATACATGGAGGGGGAACAAGGGCAGGGGGAAGGGTTTGTTGGGATAATTTTTCTTGTTACTCTTATGATATTATTTTTTTCCTTTTTCTACATTTTCTGACTGAGGACCTCTTGGTTTGAAGAGTATACTAAAGAGGAGAAGGAGTTTTATTTTCCAATCCAGGAAGGTTTCCATGTTTCTTGGAAGGTATTGTTCTAACCTAAGACAAACTGAAAAAGCAGACTGTCTAGGCCCTAAGGGCTGTACCTTTCTAGTACATCTACAAGAGTCAAGAGTGCCATACCAATTTGTGCCAGTGCTAGATTGCAGTCATAGTTCTTTTACTGTGAGCAAAATGCAGATGCCATTAGCAGAAGTGAAGGAAGATAGTAGTCTAAGGTGTGTCAGGGCATCTCCTTTGCAATTACTTTACATCTGTCTGCAAATAGAAAGGGCTAATAATTGAGGCAAAGACCTCTCCAGCCACTGCCACCTTATGCTACATGCCAATACATGACTTGCTTACATTCTCTTACAGGAAGACACCACCCCTGTTAATTGATCCAGCTTCAAGATATCTTTTCTCCACAATTTTCTCCAAATTTCAACAAAAATGTATAGGCAACTAAAGCATACCAGGCAATGTCTTTGATGATAGTCTCAAAGCATAGCAAACAGTCAACTGCCATCAAACTAGATGAACAGATATGATATTAAGGATAAGAAAGTCATGGAGTTCCAAAACTTCAGTAGTCTTTAAAGCTATTTTCAAGCTTCCAAAGACTTACAGCACTCTACTAAATTATTTTCAATCCTGTTGTAAATTTACAGACTTTCTCTGTTTAGGCAAAGCATGCTATCTGAAACATGATTTCTTCAAACAGAAGCTAATACCCATACATCAACTTAGTCTGTACTGCTACTGCTGTTGCAAGATGAAAAAGTATAATCACCATTCAGATTATAGTGGCTTCAGAACTGTACGATTATTATTGCTTAGGTAGCTCAATGGAGGAATTTTAGTAGTGAGCTCTATCTACATATGTATTCTGCTTAGATGGTTGTGTCCAAAAGGAAACTGTGTTTTTACATCTTCACACCATATATTCAGAAATTATTTGCTTCTCAGTATAACTACAAAAAAGCCCATGTAAAAATTCAAAGGTAAAACTTACTGAAAATTATCATCTAAAGCAGCTTATCTATATTCCTGGTGTCTTTGGGGTTTTGGGCTTTTTTGTTTGGTTGGTTTTTTTGTTTTTTTTTTTTTTTTTGGATACAGCACCACAGCAGTGTTAAGTGGGAAAAACTAGAGGCTTCCTGTGTTTGTTTTGTTTTTTGTTGAAACAAAAACCTGAAATGAAGTGGGGTCTTAGGTAAATAAGAGTATTGCAGAATTTCACCATGGGGTTTGGGGTCACAGGGACCCTAGTGAAAACTTAGGGAATAAATGCAAACTTTCCTTCCTGCCTGCTCATTTGTGCCATAGCAGGGCACAGACAAGGACTCAGTTATCTGAGGGTGACCTCAGTCACAAGATAAGTTGTGAGAGATATTTTTGGGCAGGGAAACAGACATGGCTTTAGTCTTGTTAAACAAACAGCCTGTTGTTTTGCCAGTGTTAAACTCAGTACAGAAAAAATCTACTTCCCACGTAAAGTTGATCTGCCCAAACAAAGGAACAGCTCTGGTTCTTATCATTCCCACGTAGCACAAAACTTGCTACCTATGATAAACAAGAAAGAAAAAGGCTAAGTTTCAGACACTTTCTCTTCTATCTGGTTAAAGCTAGTTATGAGCTTCCTTCCTATCAAATATAGTTTTATAAGCATGAAAAAGCAAAGAAGCTTCGTATTACTTAGATTCTGCTCTGAGCTGTTGTGGAAATAAGCAAAGTCAACACAACCTTTCTTCCTTGCCCTCATGCTGGCATTATTGCCAAACAAGTCATGACAGAAACAAAGGGAATGCTTGCAGGACAGGCTGCTTCTCTCTTCTGTTCGCTGAAGGAGGAGGTTTGGGTCATGTCAAACTACTTGGTTTCAGAGCCACTTTTGTCTTAAGTGGATGGGATGCTAGGACAGCAGGACAAGGAATAATTCCTCCAGTCTGTTAAACTTTTAGGGATGCTATAGCTTTCTACAAGCCAAAAATTAAAATCTCATAAACTTCCCCAAACTAGAACTCCAGAAAAAATTCTTATGTAGGTGGACTGAAACATTTTCCTTTTCTGCCATTGCACGTATTTTCTGATTGTATTTCAGTGTGGGAGTTTGGGAGAGGAAGGCGGGGGGTGGGTGCTGGGTCCTCTGGAGGGGAGGGTATTGGAGTTCTTAGAGGGAGGGAGAAGGGAAAAGGATGTTTCCTTTTAAACTGTTTGTTGGCTCCCCGTTCTGTTATAAATCCTGTTTTGTTGGGTTTTTTCCCTTATTAGTCTTCCCTCGCTCTTCCCCCCCTCCACCTTGCCTTTCGGGCTGGCTAGAGGGGAGGGGATGCCTGCTGTCTTTCTCACTCGGGGAAGGTGGCAGGGGTCGCCCAGCTGTTTCCCCCCCACCTTGCCCTCGGAGCTGGCTGGGGGGGAGGCGAGGGGGGTCGCCCCAGCTGTCCCCCCCCCAGTTTTCTCTTAATAGGAACTCACCGAACATGGACAGGCGGCAATTGCCGGCGGACGCGGTGCTGCACAGGGTCCGATGGCTTTTCCCGGGTCCTCACGGCGGCTGCGGATGGGAGGTGCCAGCCGGAGGTGGCTGCTACTGCTCTTGCATGCACGCCTTCCGGGCGGCAATTCTCGGCAGCGGTGGCTGCGCTGCTGCGGGATTGAGTCCCTCTCTGGCGCGGAGCCCGGCACCAGCCGGCTGCTGCCCGGGGCACAGTCCTGGTGCCAGGGAGAGAAAGCTGCTGCACCGTTCCCTCAGATGGCGGCGCCCCGCCACCATGGCCAGTGGCTGGCGGTTGGCAGTAGCTCTGCTGGCCCCACACCGCTACGAAAGCGCCCCGGTGGCC
>VXBA01000119.1:24925-35345 GCA_013399895.1 Serilophus lunatus
TGCTTTTCATTTTTGTGTTTTGCAGAGACTTCAAGGGCTGGGAGCAGTTACCATCAGAAGGAGACAGAGAGAGAAGAGGAGGAGTGGCTTTCCCTTCCCACTGCTTCTCTTTGGCCAGCCTGCCTGGCCTTGGAAAAGCAGTTCCCTTTTTCCTTTTTTCCCTTTTCCTTCTTGAGTGGTTTTTGTCGGGTGCATTTCTGTGTTAAGTCTGGAGTTCCCTTAAACTGTTGTCTTTTCTTTGGTTGAGGTCCAGACGAATAAACTGTTTCTCTGTTGTTTAAATTCTGTTCAGTCTTCTC
The DNA here is from genome assembly GCA_013399895.1 of Serilophus lunatus. Lineage (NCBI taxonomy): Eukaryota > Metazoa > Chordata > Aves > Passeriformes > Eurylaimidae > Serilophus > Serilophus lunatus. The sequence continues at coordinate 25,225 of VXBA01000119.1, forward strand.
GTCACTAAAGAAGCATGCCCCTAGTTAAAACAGTGGTGCCAAACCACCACATTCAGAGATTTTGTCTGTTGTACCTTTCTTACTGTGATTAACATTGCTGTAGAAATGAGACTGTTTCAAGCTATACAAAAAGGAGAACATATTCTTTTCATCTTGAAGATTCGATTAATGATAAACACCCTTTCTAAGGGAGAAAACAGCCTAAAGGTCTCCCTTCTATGCTCTCCCCCCAATGCATCAGTGAAAGCCTGCAGTCCTGCAGAAATATCCAGCTGATGACCATGACCAAATCCTGCTTGTCTGAAGACCAGAAGTTAATTTCCAGTATTGGATATAACATCAGTCTGTGTCAATCTGTAGACATCCCCAGGATGTGACTGATCATGGTCGTCACAAGATCTGGCTTCCTTTAGAATAGCAAGCTTTAAAACAGATCCTTAACTGATTGTGAACCTGGAACTGGAAATAAGGGACATTTGGGGATGAATTTTCAAATAGATGTCACTTGTTCTTAGCCATGTAACCTTTCTGAATCCTGCAGACATGCCCATGAATACAGCACCACAGCATACTGTGCATGTGGCAATCACACACAAGGCAGTCCAGCTGAATTGTCCTTAACTGCCAAAAGAATACCTCAGAGACTGTTCACTTCACTGTTTGAAATAGTAATCCTGGCTCAGATTTGGCTGATGAAGGACAGCTTTCATTTTCCTTGTCTCACCTGTCATCGATGGATTCAAGCTTGAATTATGTTTTATTGCTTAACATCTGAAGGGAAGGGATGGGCAATAAGCAGCATTTAAAGCTGTGAAGTCTGTGTCTATAGCCCAGGCACTATACTAGTGCCCTCCACGTAGACAGAAATTAGTCATCCCAACTTGAATCATTCCCATATTACCCCTGATGGAGGTGTCACAATATGACTCTTGCTTCTGCGCTAGAGTGGAAAGTTTAAAACTTGCTGAAGTTCAGAGGTGGCAGAGACAAAAGCACGTCTGCCCTCTCTGTCTGCTGCTCAGCCCTGGCACCTACATTTGTCAGTGCAGATGTGGTTCCCATCACTAACTCCTGTATATTTTATCCCAATGGATTTAGATCCTGGCAGACCCCAGGAGAAACCCTGACTGACATTCTTCTCTAGCCTTTGCCTGACAGTGGGACACAAGAACGCATGGACATCTCCTTTGGGACACCCAGCAACCTTCAGGGTTTTATGAGAGACCTACCAATCTGAATATAATGAAAGTCTATTTGCAACACAGTACAGATATTGAATGGCTTGCTGAACATTTCCATGAAAATGTTATTGCTTTAGACTATTAGGGCTATTGCTCTGCTTGTAAACAAGTGAAGACAGTTTAAAAGATACTGCCATAGCTCTTTGCAAAGGCTCTGCTCTTGATGCTGCTGTCTGTGGTTTCATTCATTCCTCATCTATTATGACTGCCTTATTCATCTCTTTTGTATCAGGCATTTCACAAAATTCAGTAACTTTTAAAACAGCTACTGTTTGCTCTGCAATTATGCATAATGCTCATTTCTTAATCCAACTAAAATAGCAGTAGCCTTCATGGGATCAGATTTCTGCACACTGCTTTCTATTAATACATGATCTAGATGTTGTTGGTGCAGTCACACTTCTAGAAGAAGACAAGAGTTTGCAGAATCTACTGACCACATGTGTGCATGAGTCAAGGATCAGGCTGATTGACACAGGTTGGGCTGATGCAGGCAATCATGAGCAAATCTGTCATGACTAAGGATTTTGCACATGCAGAATTGAATCCACAATAAAGGAAACTGCTTTGAAATATCTTATACTATGCTACTTAGTGTGGCAGAAAGATTTTCTTGAAACCCATAAAGATTGATCTCAGCCCTAAGAACAGCCAGAGACTAAACTCTGCTAACGGAACTACCTTTTGAATGCTTATAAACAGCTTTCATATAGATCAAAAAGAAAAAAAAAAAGATATAGTCACATCTGAAAACTGTGAAAATAAAACATTTCAAGCACACTTTGGTGATGCACAGCAAACTCTTCAATATTTTCTGCTTCCCTGCTCACTTCTCTTTAGAGGGAGCAGAGCTGATTGCAGCAGTAGCTTTCAGGGAGTTTTTTCCTACAATTTACAGATACCTCCTACTGTAGCTACAGCTGCTTGTGACAAGCATGTCACTGCTTTTACTACAGAATGGGGGCACATCACAGAATCAATATCCATAAGCAAAGCAACTCAAAAGAGCACTCATTACTTCATCTCCAAAAAACCTTTTTGTTCAGGTGCAAGTCTAGATGGAACTGACTCTTTGGCGAATGTAAGTCACCAGGACACCAGTAGAAATCCAAATGTCTCAGAAGTACCTTATTGTAATACCTTTGCTATGAATCAACACTGTCGCATTAGCTCGCGGCGCGGTGACCTGTCTCAGGAACGACACGACAGCCAACCCCAGGCTGCTCGGGCCATCAGCACTCAGACACCAGTGTGGTGGAAGGCAAAATGGCGTTTATTGTTTCAGGGCACCACAATATATAGTCTTATCTCTTCTGCTCTTATCTTGTCTGCTTACATACCATTGGTACTTCAAGGAGCGTGGCTACATGTTACTGGCTAAGGGGGAGAGGGGTCTGTCTTTCCGTTACAGCACGACATCTTCCGTCCGCCAGGCCCTAGCTACCTACACAACACATAAAATTTAATTTCTTGCTGTAACCAGAAAGATCACATTTGCAAACGAGTATCCTTGATTCTGAAACAGCAGGAGCAAGGCTTTCACTCCAGAATTCTAATGAGTTTCATACTGCAAAAACACACGCTAATTTATTGTACTTTAAATGCAGCTTTCCATTGCTAATAACAAGGTGATCTCTAGCAAGCATAGCAAAGACTGCATTGTGGGCAAGCTTAAGCAGCCCTATAATTACAAGTTGCATATTAAGGGCATGCTGATCTTATTTGGTGATGTCACCACAAGCCATAGAAACTCCTGTAGCAGCAAAGGCAAGTTAGAAAGTCACAACTACAGCTGTGAGTTCTATGTAAAGCAGAAAAACCCCAGCTCTTTCAAATATGGGTTAATGTGTGTTTAAACTGTGCCAATTATAAAACAATGTGACAGCACAGGGAAATCCCTCTTGGATTGCAGTGATAAGCACCTGGTGTCACAGGACTGTGGAGTCAGCAAAACTTTGTGGCAACTGAACTAATGCCAACACATTGGGCAAGCCTCACTTTTGAGTTCAGATGGTTTTCCTCAGATGAATTAACTGAGGTGAGAAGAACAAATATCTGTAAATCTTGCAGAATTCACACACTGTTGCTTAACAAATTTGTTTTCATGTCTCCTTTCATTTGTTCAGATTAAAAGAGAGAAGAAGAGAGATGATCTGGTGATTCTTAGCCTACATCCTGGTGGAGCACTGGGAGCACAGATGCTGTTCTTTTCATATTTCAGACCTGTTCCTCCTACAGCATGCTGAATCTGGTGAACTTCTAGTTTCTTGATGGTGATGTGCAAAGCAGTTTCCCTACTCCAGATCTCCAGAGGCAACAAGGAAGGACCAGATCATTTGACAAGCAGAATTACATGATGGGGGAGACCAATGACTGTAAGAAAAATGGTTTGATTCGGAAGGGATTTGTGTATTCAGGAATGAACAAGATGCCATTAGGCAGAGTGGGAAAAAAGTCCTCAGAAAATCTTCCTAGACATCTTTGACCTATGCCCAAGGGATGGTCTGGAACTTTAAAGAAACTCTGTTTCTTATGCTGGCTAAAACACTTAATGAGCAGGTTAGAAAGTTTGGCTGAGTCCTTGCATTATATGCTTCTGTTAGTATAAGCTGTTGAAAAAAATTAAATTTAAAAAAAAGGAGAAAAATTCAAATGGAGTTCCCACAGCTCTTGATGAAGCAGAAAAAACAGTCAGAGTGAGAGTTTGAAAATGGAAGTATTGACTAGGATTTCCTGACTAGGTCCTGATCCTGGAGTGTTCACCAACCATCTTCAGTTCTTCCATGTGAAATACGAGAAAATATGACCATCTCGCCTGTAGGAAACCCTACCGTTACTAATGCACCCGGCAAATATTAACTTTTGTAATTTGCTGTCACAGGGGGCTGGGACAGATGCCATCAGCATGATCAGAAATGTTTTACATAAGCAGATAGACCACAGTTCTACAAAAGGATCTGGACAAGACAGTTCAGAAATGTATTTACACCATGTCTGTGCAGAGCTATGACTGTGGAGTCATAGGAGGAGAAGAGGTCCCAAGGAGGACTGAGGCTTACATTTGTGCCCCAAAGGCTTCTCCCATTGCTGTGGCAGGAAAGACTTCAGGATAAGGTCTGCCAGCCTGATCCCACCAGAAAATCCTTACAAGCTTAATACATCCCCATGTTTCTGTGCAACAAGGCTCATTACATCTGGGTCTCAGGTGGGCTGCTAAAAGTTTTTTTTATTTGGTTCTGAGACAATAGTTTCCAAATACCTCATATGCATCTTCATAATGCTCTTATGGCACAGAAAAATATTAGGCATTGATTTGCAAGCAGAGCATTAAGCAAAGAAGAGTGAATCTCTCACCCAAGGGCATGTAAGCACACTGTAGTTTTGCTTGAAACTGAGCACATTGGTATTGTTATTTAAGTGCCCTGTTTTTATGACCATTTGAACTGGAAAGCTATTTCTCTAACTAGATTGGTTGCAGGGAAATAACAACAATCCCCAGCACAGGGTCTTAGGTGCATGAGAAACAGAGGGGAGTATGCTGTAAATGCCAACACGACACAGTCGTACTACATGTGCTGAGTGAGAGTCGTACTCTGACACACAGCCAACAGTCTTGTGTACTGGCAGCCAACAACTTGCTGTGGTAGAGGAAATGCTCATCAAGTTAAGATGCTACATAACAGCACATTTTCTCTAACAGAGAATGTTTACATCTTAGTGAGTGATCAGAAAGAGCCAGAGCTGCTGCAGATAGTAGATGATAATAAATGATGCTATCAAGATATTTATGTTGTGTACAGACTGAAGCAAAAAAATGCAGTGCTGTGACATGGCAATAATGTATCATTGGCTTCCTCAGAAGATGTAACAGTTTTGCTGCACTCACCGCCGGCTTACTGGCTGGGCACAATTCATGACTGACTCAGCAGCTGCTGTCAAGACTGCAGGTCATATGCCAGTGCCAAAGGCCTCTCACTCTGCCTTCCTACATGGAAGTACAGAAGGACTGTATATGATCTACATGATAGCTGTAGCACTTAGCTATTAATCACATAGGTGCATAGAGCTTCGAGTATAAGAGTATGAATACATACATTTTGGCTCAGCATAAGAACAGTTGTTCTTTTTTGGCTTTTCCATTTGTCGTCTTCTGAAATCTGCCTCCTTTACTTACCCTGCAACAGCTGTATGACCTCATGCTGCAGAAGAGTAATGCTGCCTGGAAGGGTGGCAGGAGCCCACTTTCCCAGCTGGAAGGGTGGCAGGAGCCCACTTTCCCAGCTGTGTGAACCTTTATGGCACTGACATTGAGTGGATCTTATCTTACAAGGGCAAGTCCACATCTGATCCCTCTGAGTGAATAGAAAATGGTCACCTTGGTCTTCTAGGTGCTGGCATAATTTTGGTTGTTTTACTCAAAAATGAATCATCACATGACTGTCATATGCAAAACCAGGCCTCTGCCACCTGTGAAGCTGGACAACTTGAGGCATCCAAATTCACAAGCCATTTGTCAGACTTTAGTCTAGTGTTGACTGATTTGCTCCCAGAGTATCTGCATCAAGACAGAAACAAGAGATGTGAGCAGAAGCTCGATCACTCCCAGATGTGTTTTCTGTGGTGACCTGCAGAAGGCATTTTTCAGAAATTTTTACAATTCTGGCAGGCTGGGTTTTATGCACAGGTACCACTAATATCTTAATGCCTTTACCTGCTAACGACTTTCCTTGGTTTCTCTTAATTTATTTGTTTGATTTTAACCATTAATTTGTACAAATTCTCCTCAGTGCAACTACAGCACTGCATCTCTGTAATCTTTAACTTACCCTGCTTAGATTTCTTTCACACAGAAGATTGGCACAACTCCCCAAAGACACAAAAATAGTGAAGGATGGATTTCCACTGTAGCAATTAGTTGCCCATGTAAGTTATAAAGAGAAAGTCTGGCATGCAGATGACCTGGAGTTTACAGTTAAGAGCTTCAGTCTGGAGATTTAATAGAAGAGAAGTAGAACATCATGTGAATGCAAAACTGTGATAAACACAAAATGAATTTATCTTTTCTAACAATGGAGCTACAATTGCAATGTTTTTGCTAGGGCTGGTTATTCAATGCAATAACAACTAGTCAGGCTCTATGGACCTGGGAGATGAGTGGAGTATTTCATGATCCTTAGCTCAATTACTTCTGAGTACTATACTGCAAGTACTGTGTCATTCTTCCTCCTTTGCAGTTATTTCCACAGATAACATTATCTTCACTTGCATGTAGGCTATAAGTAACTCACTTAGTAGCTCGAAGACAAAATATCACAGTGAGGCTGTAGATAATTTTACACATCACAGTATCACAGTATTAACAAGGTTGGAAGAGACCTTTGAGATCAACAAGTCCAATCTATAACCCAACACCAACCCATCATCTAAACTATGGCACTAAGTGCCTCATCCAGTCTCCTCTTAAATACCTCCAGGTACGGTGACTCCATCACCTCCCTGGGCAGCCCATTCCAATGGCGGATCACCCTTTCAGGGAAAAATATTTTTCTAATATCAAGCCTAAACCTCCCCTGACAAAGCTTAAGATTGTGTCCTCTTGTTCTGTCACCAGCTGCCTGAGAGAAAAGACTAACCCCTGCCTGACAACAACCTCCTTTCAGGTAGTTTTAGAGCGCAATAAGGTCTCCCCTGAGCCTCCTCTTCACCAGGCTAAACAACCCCAGCTCCCTAAGCTGCTCCTCATAGGGCTTGTTTTCCAGCCCCTTCACCATCCTCATTGCCTGTCTCTGGACATACTCAAGCATCTCAACATCTTTCTTAAACTGAGGGGCACAGAACTCAAGGTATGGCCTAAGTGCCGAGTACAGGGGAAGGATAACTTCCCTGGTCCTACTGACCACACTATTCCTGATACAGGCCAGGATGCTAGTGGCCTTGTTGTCCACCTGGGCTCATTGGTGGCTCATATTAAGTTTCCTATATACCTGTACTCCCAGGTCCTTCTCTGCCTGACCACTCTCCAGCCATTCAGTTCCCATCCTATAGCCCTGCGTGGTGTTATTGTGACCAAAGTGTAGAACCTGGCACTTGGACTTGTTAAATCTCATTCCATTAGAATCAGCCCATCTCTCCAATCTGTCAAGGTCCCTCTGAAGGGCCCTCCTACCCTCTAACAGATTGATACTTGCTCCCAGCTTAGTATCACCTGCAAACTTGCGAATGGTGGACTCAGTTCCCATGTCCAGATTATCAATAAAGGTATTAAACAGGACTGGGCCCAACACTGATCACTGAGGGACACAGCTAGTCACTGCCACTAACTGGATGTGATACCATTCACCACCACACTCTGGGCTCAGCCATCCAACCAGTTCCTAACCCAGCACAGCATGCTCCTGTCCAAGCCACAGGCCAAGAGCTTCTCCAGGAGTTTACTATGGGAGACTGTGTTGAAGGCTTTACTGAAGTCTAGGTATCCTACACCCACAGACTTTATCTCATCTACCAGACATTACAAACTTAGAGACCAGATTAAAAGTCATTGGAGTGGTAAGCTGGTGAAGGTGACATTATTGTCCATAATGGGGGCATAAACATTATTTCCTACAATGGCATTGTATTTCCAGTGATTTTTGAAGATCGAATGTCATGCAATCATTAAAAACCTTGCAAAAAAATGGCAAGTAGTTGGCTCAAATACCAAAAAAAGAGACCCTAAAGCCAAGACCAGACCTCTGCTGAGCTTTAGTACTGCTACCTGTGGTAGTTTAAACCACTATACCACTAGGGGGCACACAAAAGTGATGAAAGACTAAAAAGAGATGCAACGGCAAACACAGGTTTATTTTCCTAGGGCACTAGAGACCTTATAGGATCCCTAGATACTAAACAAAGTACACACAATATAACACCCGACAATGTCACGCAATAAAACAAACAAAAAAACTAGACTGCTTCTCAAAGCCAGCTGGTCAGCTGAGAAGCAGGGGGAAGGAAGGGAAAGCTACCTTGATGATGGTACACTGCTGTGCCTCAAAGCCCCTGCAAGATAAAGATAGTGAAAAGCACTGCCCTCTCTTCCCCCCAGCTCCCCCCCCCNTGGGAATTCGGCATCTTCTTCCCAGCCAGGCTGTCCCCCTGTTGGCCAGTGATGTTGGGCTCTGCCCTCCTCCGAGACCTCAGCACTCTGAGCAAGATGGCGGTTCCTGCCAAAATGCTATGTGCTTGGGGCCCGCAGCCTGGCAGCTGCTGCTGGCCGTGGGGCCACCGGTGCCATCTGCAGTGCACTCACCGCCCACAGGGACCCCCAGGAGGGATCCCCGAGGCGGCAGCACCACTCATGGCTATCCAGAGTGGCTGCTGTCACTGTGCAGTCACCGCCAGCACAGTGCCAGCACAGGGCACCCGCTGCCACCCCAGGGACCCTGTGGAAGGGACCCCTGGGCCAGCGGGACTGCATGAGCCCCCCATGGGCCAGGGAAGGCAGTGGGTGCAGTCCACACAGCACGGTGACCAGTGGGGAGGTACTCCCACCATTCCCAGAAAGCCAGGGAGCGGCAGCACCGATCGCAGCCTGCCACATGGGGCGAGGGGGGCAGCGGGAGCTTGCGCCTCCTACCACGGGCATGTGGGGTCCCAGCATCACCAGTGCCAGCACCCACAGTGCATCTCCGCCTGCCGCCACTCTGTCCTGCCCACCACTGTGAGCCAGAAGCCAACACTGCTGCTGGCAGAGGGGCACCACGTGGCTCTGTGCACTCTGCAAGGCGCCAGGCAGGACTAGGCACTGCTGCCCACCTGCATGATGCTGCCTGTTCGCCACCAACACCACTCAGAGCTCTCCCTATGGGGTCACCAGGAAGAGGGGTTCGCCACCAGCACGAGTGGTCATGGTATGTCCCCATGTCATTCCACAGCGGAACACGCAGCCCCCTTTGCCTGGTGCTGCCGGCGCGCCATGGGAGCTCCGGTTCCATTCGCTGTATTGCTCCACTGGCGCTCCCTGGCCCCCGCCCAGGACATGGAGATCGAAGGCAGGGGAGAAGCTCTGAAGACGCCAACACTGTGATCTCGGCTTTTCCTTCTTGTTTCTAAAAAAAATGGTTTTACAAATAAGCAAACAAGCAAACAATCCAAACATTTCCCTTCCCCCAAAAAACTCCATTTCAAACCCATAACATAATAAAGGCAATAGTTTCTCATAGTGCAATGGACACATGAGAAAAGACGTGAGTACTTCCTGCATGTTTCCATCACTTGTTGAACTCCTGGTTCACTGGTGAATCTCAGGCTGGATGAGGCAACTGAGGAATGGGCAAAGGCGAAGTTCCTAACCTGCATTTTGAAGACCAGAAAACTTTACTTTGCCAGTTCCTCCTTGTGGATGCATCACAGCAGAGCTGCCAAGCTATGGGCAAAGGTGCCCAAGTGCTTAGCAGGAATGACAGATGGGGAGCAGCCCCTACCCTACCAAGCACTAGGACGTTGGCTGTTTGGCAGGAGCAGGGGCTGCTGAGGGTAAAGAAAAAGGAGCAGCAGCTGATCCTGACTGGATGCACCTGCCATCAAAACATCTAGGACACAGTGTGAGATCCTAGCAATAAGATAGTTATTATCTATTGCTGTATGACTGTCTTTTTTTTTTTTAATAGGGAAAAGCAGGAGATTAATTTTTCTGCTTTAAAAGAGGATAATCTACTTATCAACAATTAATCATATTTTTCCCATTTTACAGACTGCCAACTGTAAGAGACCACATGACATCAGGATACACACCAAGAAAGAGGATAGCAGTCTGTAGCCATTTGAAAAAGGGCTTTTGAAAGGGGGTGTAAGAGAGAAACCCCACTCACCTGAGTTAAAATTCAATTTTTCCTCAAA
>VXBA01000119.1:36135-76316 GCA_013399895.1 Serilophus lunatus
TGTGTGTTTTTTCTTTTCCTTGCGTGTTGGGTGTCCCTCAATTTAATTCTGGAGTCTCCTGTGGGTTACCCTACCTCTCTAATTCAAATTCCCCTGGAATAAATTGTTCTCCTGCTGACCATTCTATTAATTTTTCCATCACCTTTATTGAACCTGCCCCCCTGAATGCTAAACGGTGGGTCAAACCACCACACAGTCCTACACTGAACAGTGCAGTTTTTTTTGTTTGCCATCTGAAAGCAAACACTGACATATGCAGTGGAAGAAAAGCTCATCACTGACATCAGCATACAGTAGTCACTTACTTTTAATAGTGCTATGAAATAATGCACTATCAGAAACAGAAATTAATTTCAGTTGTATAGTTTTTGACACAAACTGTGCAAATCTTCATCTTCAAAGATAACATGTAGGGTACACAGTGTAGGCTGTAGATAATAAGTCTTAGTCCTTGCCTGGCTCCTTGGTCACCATCCCACGATTCCCACGGGGTCACAATCTCCTTCCAGCATCCACCAGCTCTGGAGTGGGGTCCTCCACAGGCTGCAAATGGATATCTGCTCCACCATGAATGTCCATGGGCTGCAGGAGCACAGCTGCCTCACGATGGTCTTTGCCATGGGCTGCAGGGGAATCTGCTCCAGTGCCTGAGGCACCTCCTCCTCTTCCTTCTTCCCTAACCTCAGTGTCTGCAGTGAGTTTCTCTCATGCAGTCTCACTCCTTTCTCTGTCTGCAGTTGCACCAGTTTTTTCCCCTTACCTCCTTAAGTCTGTTATCTCAGAAATGCTACCACTATCATTAGTTGACTCAGATTTGGCCAGCAGCTGGTCCATCTTTGAGCTAGCTGGAACTGGTTTTGTTGGACATGGGAAACACTTCTGGCATCTTTTCACAGAAGCCACCTCTGTAGCCCCACCACTATCCTTTCCACACAAATCCTTTCCACACAAACCAAATACACATGAAGAGCATTAATTTCTCAAGGATACATCCAGATGTACCATGTAAGTGTCTAAAACACTCTGTAGAAGGTGACTGAGGCAGGACTGCACTATGGTTTCTGTTTCTTCCTGCAACTGGGACTATTAAAACATTATTTGAGAAACCAAAGGAGTGGTATTTTAAATATCCCAGGAAGGCAAGATAAGTCAATGTACCATATAATTTTCTTCAAACATGAGCTGATGGAGATAAAGCTAAACATAACTGTTTGAATTTGTGAAAGCAGACAAAGCAAAACCAACTGAGCAAGGAAGAACTGCAGGCAATATTGAAAATAGGTCAGAAGTCTTAGTATCTGACAGCGTTTAGTTTCAATTAAGGTACAGCATTTAGTTTCAATTAATGTACTAATACAAGTTACAGGATCTTGGGAATAAAATGTCAAAGAAAAAATGTTCTTGCTGAACAGAATTTTTGTAATAAATGTGGTTTTGTATCTGTAACTTGTGTTTCTGGGTTCTACCAGTACTATAATGAGGTAGTCATTCAGTCAGCTTTGAAACTTCAGGTCTCACACATCTGTTTATATCCAATCCCGCCCACTTCCTAAATTGCTAGGAGCTTAAAAGAGTACTTCAAGATCAACCTGAAGACAGCTGTCAGCTACAGCAAGTAATGAAGAAATATTTCAAAATGCAGAGATTTTGTTAGCCATAGCAGTTATTTTAGTGAAGAAAATACTGCAAGATCATAGTCATGTGGTCATCTAATTTAGTGTAACTCATTAAAACAGTGTTATCGAGTTATCAAAGTATGGAGTACTCAAAACAATGTTTAAATTGTGCCTATATGTAACATATGTGTAGACAGTGTTTCTGTGCAAACTGAGCAGGTAGTAGAAAAACATTCATTTCTAAGTGTCATGGGTGTAAGTATAGGTATTAATCTGCACAATGGATTAATGAAACAGATTACTAAAGTGTTTTTATGATTTAAAAAACATACCTAACAAAGCCTGGCATCGTCATTGTTTGATTTATTAGGGATGTAATCCAGGGAATTAAAAGAACTGCATGCTATGGATCCAGTGCTGGGTTCCCTCATTACAACTCCCTTAGAAATTAGATAAAGTAAAATAATGACTTTGACTAATAAAATGGAACTTTGGTATGTTCCATTAAAGGCATGTCACAGGAACTTTGGATGGTTCAGTTTGAATATTTATGTACACCTTTTATCTGCCACTGCTCAAAAAATTGACTTTTGTTTTAACCAGATATCTCATTTCCTTAATTTCTGGAAATACAGAAATACTGAACCTCTATTTCCTCAGTACATTCTGGCATCTCTACGTTGTAACAATATTAAGATGAGAACAAATTCTTGGAGAAAGCTTTTGCAATTAAAACCAACAATCCTGTTTCAAATTTTTGTATGCCATTCAAATGATGGAAGTACAGAAGTATTTCTGAATATTTTTTTATCCTCAACTGGAAATACTTTATTAGTTAGAAAAAATACTAGGTCATAGGTTTAGATTTATGGCTTTGTTTCTACATGATACCTGGCACGAGAATAATTTTAAATGTGTGAGTAGTTCTCTAAATTAAATTATTCATGTTCCTAAATTAGATCTTATATAAATAATGAGTCCACTTTACAATTACCAAAGAAATTAAAACAATCACTGGCAACCAATCTGGTCTGCATCTTTTTCCACCTTTCCTGCAATTCTAAAAGTTATTGTTAATTTGTGAGTAATTCTAGTAACAATACATTAAACAGATGCAAAAACGGTGAAAGAGGACAGATTATTGAGAGCTATACATTTCAATTTCCTTTTATCGCCCTAGAACGAGATCTTTCCTTAAAAAAATCATTCAAGCCAAAAACATATTACCACAGCTATATCAAGCAAAAACTAAAAATCCAAGAGTAGAAATTTCTAACTATCTCTGTTCATGTTTTGCCACGATAGATGATGTTCCTCATGAACTTGAGCTTCCAGCTAGGTTTTTATTAACCTAGGTATCATGGTAATTTCAAACTTCTTTGTTTCTGAAAGGAGATTGGTTTTACAAGGAGCCGCATTAGAAATCTTGCATTACAGGTTTTCTATTCTATGCATTTCAAAAATACTTCTGGCAGAGAAATACATTTTTACAATATTTGTTCCATTCTTCTCTCCTATGCAAAAAAACCCCACAGCCACATGTAAAAACTGATTGCAGCCCCAAAATGCTACATGTAACTGAAAGAACAAGGATTCATAGGTCATCCAGCTACAATATCCACTGAAATGGATTCAAAACAGTGACAGTCTTGGAAAAAGTAGGAGTATGTAGATATCGCTAGTATTAATGTATCAAGAACATAAAAAAGTGATACATTATCTGCCATTGGAAGGATACTTGGGTCATAGTAAGCAAATGCAGTTTTCCTTCAGGACCTCTTCTGTTGCTACTTAATTCTGATAAAACATTAGTTCTTGGATCAAGCCCCAGGGTTTGAGGCAATACATCAACATACAGAAAGAAGGCAGAGAATTTTCAGTCCTAAGGCTAATTTAAGAGTACCTCTTAGAGAAAGGGCTTGTGATCTCCATGCGTATGCTTGCGGATTTTCTGTCCTATGCCTCACTATACAATGGGAGGGGGAAAGCTAAGATCCATTTCTGACTTGTATTTATAACTATCTTGATTGTCACAGATCTGTTGATTTTTTTAACTGATTCTAGGCAAGTGTTTATCTGCCTAGTTGCTAAAGTGACTGACTGTCTGATCTTACAAGCTGATAATGCTCTGTCTCACCATCATCACTCTTTCCAGGCAAGCGGGTTCCTGTGGCATTATCCTATGATTCACTGAACAGACAAAAATACCACCCCTAGCCTGTGCTGCTGGTGGTCAGTGTTGGCCATGAGCATATCCCATTCTATTCAGTAACACATAACTTGATTTCCTGTAGGGTTACAGGGCAGATAGGGAACAGTTAGTGAAAGTGAGAGAGCAGTAGAGTGGGAAATCAGGCAAGAGCCTATGAAAAGCTGGGATTAAAAAAAATTAGATGGAAGGTCAGTGTTCATTGTCATTGCTGCTCTTGCCAATGAACCTATTGCACAGATTTTGGCTAGAATAAATTAACAGAATGCAAATCAAAACCCTAAAACAATCAGAGAAAACCACAGACAGAAATAGACATATCATGATTACTGATTGTTCTCAATTATAATAAAAATACTCATTCTCCAGAAGACACACAGCAATGCATCCCATTGTGCATCAATTAATGCACTCCAAGGCTCTACTCCTTCAGATAAGCTTGTAGTCTTTTTAAAGAACAACTAAGCATGTTCCAACCATTACACAGTGAAAGCTCTCCACAAGTACAGCAAGGTGATAAAAAAGACAGCTCAGCCCTCAATAAAACCACAGCAAGAAAAAAGCGAGACACACCAGATGAGGGCTAATATGCCAAGCTGCATGAGAATAGCAAGGGGAGGGTGATTATGGACTCAGATCAAGATGAAACTAAGATAGTGCTGCTTAAAGGCAAGGGGCAAGGGCCCAGTTTGGGTGAGTGAGAGAGAGAAGGGTCAGAAATGCACAGAAAGGAAGGAGAGAAAAGAAGGAGAGGGATTCTGTGGCACTCTAGTGTATTGCTACAGTTCCAGATGTACAGCAAGAATTTCCTGGTTTTCTGTTTTCAGACTTCGAGACAAGTGGGAATCTTAAAAGCTTGACCTTTTGTAAAGATTAAGCATTAAGTCGGTAAGTGCTGAGCACTAAGCCCACTGGTATGGTGGGAGGATGGTTTCCAAGGTCTTTCCTCTGCCTGCCCAAGTGTGAAACAGCATAAAGCACTAAAGAATATGCCAGTGTTTTTGGTGCCAGATTTTTCATTACTGAAATCACCCTGAGGCATATTTCCTCTAGTCTACAACCAATATTTATTATCAATTACTCATGTAAAAACTGGAAAAGGTTATGTAATATGCAGTGGATTTAATAGTGGTCCCACCATGCCCAGAGATTGAAGACCACATGCTAGTTTATGAAAAGACTAACAGGTAGAGCCTGAGGTAAGAGCAAATTCGAGCAAATAGTTTTAGAAGCAACGGTCAAATTACAAAACTTGTTTGGCTCCTAAATCACAAAGAATGGGAATGTGATCTAAATGTCACTTTGCTCTAACACATCTTTGCAAATGGAAGGTTCTTATGCTGTTACTGCAAGTCTATGAAATGTATGCACTTCTTTCTTCTACTAAACCAAATAAACAAAAATAATGTCATTCCCTATTTTCCATTTTAAACATGATGAGCTAAATTTCAAGTGAAATTAAAAGGTCATTTAAAAAAAAAAAAAAAAAAAGAATATGGCTGATTTTTGTTCGGTTACCTTGGCAGCCCCTACATATCAGGTAATTTTTCTTCCAGATAGGAAATTATGTATCACACAGATACAGAAATGCAACTGTTCTTAAACAGACTCTAGCTCTTAGGAATTTGGTGCCTGTCTGATAAGTAGAAATAAAAGGCACAATAAAAACCTATTTCCTTACTCCTTCTTTACTAATAAATCCATACATGACTTTAACATTCTGAATATTTTCTGAAATCAGGTTTGACTCTAGCATTTCCTGCAAGATAGTTGACTATATTAAGAATTTAATCCAGTACCATTGAGTTTCTCAGAAACTTTACTGAATTTATTGCGAGGTCAATAATTCTCATCTATATGTTTCTATGCAGATCCTCCTTTTCTCTTTTTTTTTCTCCTTGAAAGATCTTCTGCTGTTTTGCTCAATACCCATTGGTAAGAATGGTAAAGAATGTTGTACATCATTGAGCAACAACTTCTGGTACAGTAACTCCATAAGTCCTGGTAGTGCTGCAGATGCAACTCTCACAGCACGCCAGGATTTCTTAAAAAGCTGTGAGGGCATGAGGTGATGGCATAGTTCCTGCTCCCTGCCTGGGGCAGGCAGTGATATTTCAAGATCTAAGTAGCCTCTTTGGCTTTTTGGCTTCTCATGAGGCTGCCAATGCTACCTTTCTCAGTGTAAGGATGTTACAGGAAGTTTTATTCTATTTTATTTTATTATTCTATTTTGATTTTATTTTTCCTTCTAGGAAATAGCACTTTTCAAGTCACATTAGAAGCTAACAGAAGAGTTCTGTTTCTGCATGTTCTCTTTTTGACTCGGGACCCCTGAAGAAGGCTGCAGAACTCACCTTCCATGTTGTGGGTCTGTACCATCTCCTGTTCTACCAGGATGAAGGAAACAAATCTCCAGTCTGCAGCTACTTCCTGGGTGTTAATGGCACAGCCTAAGTGGAGGGTCCTTCTGTCAAACATACCTACTACTTTTCTCAGGCCAAAGCATCACTCCATGTGTCATCTTCAAGGCAGGTGTTTGCTAACACTGCTTGAATGAGTCAGTAGGTCAGTTATTCTCTTTCCTCCTAAGCAGCCTATTTACAATTTATCATTTACAATACAAGGCCCAAGATGAGGCAAAGGCTACTACAGTTTCTGTACCTGGCTGTGGAGCCCATGCATGCCCACTCTTCAACGGCAAGAAAGCAATAACAGTGCCCCCATTCCTGGGTGCAGGCAGGCAAACAGCAGCAGAGTCTTGGTCTATTCTCATGGCAGTTAGCATGAAGCCTGTTGCAGAAGCAGAAGAAAGCTGGGTGTAGGAATGGGTCCTATTTTGCCCTTCTAGTCAATGAGCACTCAGTTCCAGTTGTGTGAAAGTATTTTGCAGAATTTACAGAAGATGAATGTTTAAATAATGTCCAGCAGTGGATTATCAGAACAATTGGCAGACGCTTAATAAAGATTTGACAAATCTACTTCTACAATGTTATTGCAGGAGGTTGACTGAAAGTATTGGTTCCTGCTACGGTATTTTAAAATTACCTTAGTTTATGGTCCTTGCTTCACAAAATTGACACTGTCTCATGATATTGAAAGGGAGAAACAATATATATATTTTTAAATGTATTTTTACTTTGTTATCTAAGAGGCATCAAGAGGCAGAAGGAAATCTACTGCCCAGCCCCTACAGTACCAGGCGTCTGGAGGGCTGACAGTTTTCAGGGGCAGAGAAATGCAGATAAGACAAAGCTTAAGAATTCATAGTTGGCGTGGGTATGATTGGTAAAATATGCCAAAACTCTAAGTGGCCATATAACAAAAGTAATCAATTCTACATTTATGCTGATTGCAGAATCATTCCCCATGGATTTTGACCACTGAGCCCCGACCAGGGCAAGGAACTGATTTCTTCTCCCAGATTAAAAAAAAAAAAAAAAAAAAAAAAAAAAAAAAAAAAAAAAAAAAAAAAAAAAAAAAAAAAAAAAAAAAAAAAAAAAAAAAAAAAAAAAAAAAAAAAAAAAAAAAAAAAAAAAAAAAAAAAAAAAAAAAAAAAAAAAAAAAAAAAAAAAAAAAAAAAAAAAAAAAAAAAAAAAAAAAAAAAAAAAAAAAAAAAAAAAAAAAAAAAAAAAAAAAAAAAAAAAAAAAAAAAAAAAAAAAAAAAAAAAAAAAAAAAAAAAAAAAAAAAAAAAAAAAAAAAAAAAAAAAAAAAAAAAAAAAAAAAAAAAAAAAAAAAAAAAAAAAAAAAAAAAAAAAAAAAAAAAAAAAAAAAAAAAAAAAAAAAAAAAAAAAAAAAAAAAAAAAAAAAAAAAAAAAAAAAAAAAAAAAAAAAAAAAAAAAAAAAAAAAAAAAAAAAAAAAAAAAAAAAAAAAAAAAAAAAAAAAAAAAAAAAAAAAAAAAAAAAAAAAAAAAAAAAAAAAAAAAAAAAAAAAAAAAAAAAAAAAAAAAAAAAAAAAAAAAAAAAAAAAAAAAAAAAAAAAAAAAAAAAAAAAAAAAAAAAAAAAAAAAAAAAAAAAAAAGATTTCTTCATATGGGTTAAAGTCTGATACATGAGTCAATGCCTGACAGTGGTGTTCTAAAAATTAGTCAAAAGGCTTAGCCAGTCACTTTTATGTGCTTTTATGGCCTTTGATTTCCCCCACCCCACCCCGGCACTATCAAATTTTGACAGCACCAGGATTTTGCCAACTGTGCATGACACCAAAGTAGGAGATTGTGCCAAAAGATTTGCTTGAAGGTAGATGAAGAAAGAAGACGGTGTTCCTCAATTTTATGTCCAAGATGAGCAGTTTATAAGGTCTGCATATTTAATGTACTTTGCATTGTTCTTGTATATTTCCAGTACTTCTTTGGAAACAAACACATGACTAATCATCTCAGTTGCATTCAAAAGTTTCCATTTCTTGACACCAGCAGACATTTTGTGAATTATTTACAATGAAACACTGAAACATTCATTAAATCTCTCCTAAAAGCTTAACTCTTCAAGGCAAATACCTAGGTTTCCTGACATTGGAGCATCTCATCCAAAGACATATGCAGGAGCCAAACTCATTCTTATGGCACTTCAAACCAATTGCTGCCATTTTATTAATCTACAGACTCAGACAATGTAATAAAGCACATACAAGATTTCTGAAATCCAAAGACTATATTTTTTTCTTAAGGCAGGAAACTGCCAAGCTCATGGACGGAATCTCTGAAAGACAAACAGGTACAGGGTCTGCTATGAACATCTTTCTCACCAGCTGCAAATAATCAAAACTGCCATACCAAGGAAGACACAGTCCAGTTCAGCAGATTTCCAAAGTCATGTTGCTAAACAAATTCCACAACAAGATGTTCAGCTCCTCGGAGAGATATGGGAGGCACCAGAACACTTGCCAAATAACAACACAAACTCAAAGGCTGCATGCTGAGACACCGCACAGAGTAAGGATATCTATCAAAAGGGGTAGGTAGGGCTTGAGGGCTAGGACTTCCATTCACAGAATAATAGAAACATAAGAACAATTAAGATTGGAAAGGACAACTGAATGTCATGTAGTCCAATCCCTCTGCTCAAGCAAGGTCCTCTGGAGCACATGTTTCAGGATTGTGTTCAGTAAACTTTTAAGTATCTCCAGAGAAAGAAACTGCAATCTGTTACAGGCCTCAGTCACCTGCACAGTAAAGAATTTCTTCCTCATGTTCTGGTGAAACTTTTTGTGTATCCACTTCTATTCATTGTCTTTCATCCTGTTGCTTGGCACTATTGAGGAGGCCTGGCTCCATCCCATTGACACTCTCCTCTCACATACTTATATACATTGATAAGAACTCTCAGTATTCTCCTGGCTGAACAGGCCCAGCTCCTTCTGACTTCCCTTGTAAGAGAGATGATCCAGTCTCATCATCTTCATAGCTCTCCACTGGACCCACTTCAGGAGCTCCATGTCTCTGTTGTCCTGAGGAACTCAGAACTGGACACAGTACTCCAAGTGAAGCCTCACCAGGGCTGAGCAGAGGGGCAGAGCCATCTCCATTATCCTAAGGGCAACGCTCTTCTTAATGCACCACAGGATACTATTGGTCTTCTTGACCACAAGGGCACACTGCTGGATCATGGACAGCTTGTTGTCCACCAGGACCCCCAGGTCCTTCTCTGCAGAGCTGCTTCCCAGCAGGTCAGCCCCCAGCCTGTCCTGGTGCACGGGGTTATTCCTACCCAGGTGCAGTACTCTGCATTTGGTCTTGTTGAATTTCAGGTGGTTCTTCTCTGCCCATCTCTCCAACCTGTCAAGGTCCCTCTGAAGATCTGCACAGCAGCCTGGGGTACCTGCCACTCCTCCCAGTTTTGTGTTATCAGCAAACTCTGTCCCTTCATCCAAGTCATTGATGAATAAGTCAAACAATACTGGCTCCAGTATTGATATTTTTAGGACATCACTATTAACACGTCTGCAACTAGATCCTGCACCACCCTCTGGCCATGCAGCCAGTTCTCAATCCACCTCACTGTCCACTTGTCCATCTCACATTTCCTGACCTTACCATGAGATATCATGGGAAACAGCATGAAAAGACTTTCTGAAGTCTGTCTGTGAGCAGGTGAAGTCCTCATCCCTACTCACAGTAACTCCACTATAACATCAGCATGAATATTACCTTGTGTGGTGGTTTGAACCACTTTTTATCATCTGAGGGGCGTGCACAATAAAGGTGACAGAAGACTGAACAAAATTAGCAGCAGAGAAACAGTTTATTACTTGGGGTTTAAAATAGGGAAAAAAGGGACAAAACCAAAAAAGGAACTAATTTTCCAAGCTAGGTGACTAGCTGAGAAAAGAGGGAGAGGGGTAGGGAAGCCATCTCTCCCCTTCCCTCTCTGCTGGTGTCTCTCTCAGCTTTCGAGGTTTTCTGCAAAACACAAAAAGAAGTGAAAAGCGACCCCCTCCCACGACACCTTCGGGAAGTGGCTACTTGCTATCAAGCTGGACATAACTTCAGTGCTGAGAGAAAGGGGTAGAGTCACGCCACGTGGTCTGAGACCCAGGAGGAGAGGAGCCGTGTGCTTCGCCCCTGGACAGGAAGCTGGAGAGAGGGAGGGCTTCTGTGCTCAGCTTTTTAAGCCCTGCGAGTCTCGTGCGAATCTCGCTGTCTTCTTCCTGGCCAAGCTGTCTCCCCATTGGCCGGCAGAGCCGAGCTCTGCCTCTTTTCCGCCATCTTCACTCCAGGCAAAATGGCAGTTCCCACCTGAGGCTGCATGTTCAGGGCTCGAGGCACCATCTTTTTTTCCTGGCCACGAGCACTCCAGGGATGCCCCAGAGTGGCTACTGCTGCTGCCTCCAGAGATCCCCCACAAGAGGGACCTCCGGGGCTGCCAGGGTGCTCCCATGGCTGCACTCTTGGGCTGCTGCCTGTGCTGGGACTGGGGGACCCACCCGTCGGCCCTCTCCCCTCCCCCATAGTGGCGCGGGGCTGTGCGCTCCAACGCCATGCTGCCTGCCGTGCCGGGACCGCGGATTGCCACCCACGCCACTGCTGGGTTGGGAGCCACTGCTCAGCGTTGCACTGCCCGTGGTACTGGGCCAGCCCCAGCCTCACCGCAGCTTTGTTCCTGTGCCTTCTCACTGCATCCCCGCTGCTGCCCGCGGGCATGCCACTGGCCACGAGTTGCCACCACTGCGCGCCACCGCTGGCTGGAGTCACACTGCCCACCAGGAAACACCCTCGGCCAGTCCCTGCTTCGCTCCGTGGCTTCGCTTGAAGCCGGCACCGGCCTCGCCTGCCACGCCGCCTCGCCGCTGCCGCCCCTGGCCCCAATCCAGGATGTAGGGAACTGACCACAACATCAGAGCCTCACAGGATCAAAACACCGAGATCCCAGTCTCCCTTCCCTTAAGGAAAACAGGATTTTACATAGACAAGGTAAGTGGGCACTCCTTACACATTCTCTCCCCTTCCCAAAGCCCAAGGACCTCCTCCTAGACCTCCCCAAGACCCAAAGCATCCCCCGACAACCCCAAAAGAGATCCCAGCACCCCTCAAACTTTAACACCTTGGTAAAGATGTTTACACAGCTCCTTATGTATCCCACCAGTATGGATCCAAATATATAGATCCAGTTATCTTTCTGCTGCCTTTCTGTAAGCATAAGTGAAAATTTGCATAGGAGAGGATTTGCTGTTAACATTTTTGCTTGGAAAAGAGAAAATGTATGATGCTAATGCCCAAGCACGCCTCACTTGAAGCACATGCCAATGCTTAAGCACAATTTTCATTGTTTGATGCAAGATTCAAGCTCACAGAAGATTGCTGAGCACATTTAACATCCCTATGTCACGCAGAATATCCATCAGCCACCTGGGAGCTGGGCAGTGAGGTCTTAAGTCTTTATGGACACACAGGAGTCTCCCATTCAAAATACACGTGAAGTCCTAGACTGGAAGACCTAGTTCAAGCACATGCTTTAGAAAAACAATATTGTATTAATTACACTGCATTACATGTAAATGGTTCAAAAATTTCTATGCTCTGAAAAAGACATGCTGTGCAGTGCAACAGCAGCAGCGAAGGACAATAAAGTCACATTGATTTTTTTGGTGATTCAGTAAGTGCTGAGGTGCAGCATAGAAATCAGTCACTTTTCCTGGTGTTCTTGTGCTACTGTACCAGTAGAACAGACCAAGGTAGGTGATTGCAAGCTTCATCCTGTTGAAGTGAATATGAAGGCCAAAGCAAAGGCTTCTTCAGTAGCTTGATATACAGTAGATATGCATGGAAATGTGGGAAATCCAGATGCACATTTACCACAGAAAGCACATTTGAGACTGTTGTTTATTTGGATAATACTAGCCTACTAGGTTAGTAAGTGTGAAAATACTTAATGATCTTACAGGACTTTTTCAACTTTAATGATTTTATGATTCTATCTATTAAATCAATAGAATAGAATTCTCATCAAGAAGGTGCATCACGGCCAATATAATGTGTCAGCTACCTGTCTCCTAAATGATTAAATCATAGAATGGTTTGGGTTGGAAGGTACCTTAAAGATCACTTAGTTCTAGTCCTTCTGCCGTTGGTAGGGACGCCTTCCTTTAGACCAAGTTGTTCAGAGCTCCATCCAACCTGCCATTGAACACTTCCAGGGATAGGACATCCACAATTTCTCTGGGCAACCTATTTCAACATCACACCATACTTACAGTAAAGATTTTTTTCCTAATATCTAATCTAAGCGTACTCTCAGTTTGAAACTACTTCCTCTTGTCACTGCATGCAAATACTTTACACTACATGTAAATAGACTGTCTCCATCTTTCTTATAGGCTTCCTTTAGGTACTGAAATTCCTTAATTAGGTCACCCCAAAGATTTCTCTCTTCCTGTCTGAACAAACCCAGTTCTCTCAGCCTTTCTTCATAGGAAAGGTGTTCCATTTTCCTAATCAACTTGGTGGCCCTCCTCTGAACACTCTCCAAGTGATCAATGTCCTCCCTGCACTGGGGATGACGACACAAATGTTCTCCTCCCTGACTAAGATGCATGCACAGTCACTCTAACCGTGGCATCTGGTGACACAATACTCTGCCATCACTTACTTCTTTTCTACAGAGGAACTTAGACAGGGTGTCCTCAGTTACAAGTCAGGCATGTATCAAGCTTCAACTTCAGACAGCAGATTTAAATTCAAAGAGTTACATCCTTTGTAACCTGGTCTTTGTCTCATTGGAAGCCAGCTCTTTGGAGAATGGATATGCAAATACTCTTTTAAAATCATCAGTGCCTTGCTCACACTGATGTACAAAATCAGTCATCAAACAGCTGTTTGAATCTGCAGGCGTCTGAAGGCAGCAGGATACCACTTTACTTCAGACCTCCCCTTCCTTTATTCTCAAATTGCCTGTTTTACAGCTGACAGCATTTTCTTAAGTCCCAGTTTCTGGTGGAGTTTAATGGCTGAAAAAAATGGCCTAGGGGTCAGAAATGTCCAGCTCAGGTCATCTCTGGGTCACTACATTGATCCAGTACTGCATACAAGATCCTGACCTCTCCGAATTGTTTTATGCCCTGTAGTAAAATGCACGTATTGTACTTGATGCATTTTTTTAGAAATGCAATTGATTTTAAAGCACTCAGATTCTCTTAGATGAAGCCACTAATAGCACACGAAGCTGTTATTGCCATTCTGAAACTTGCTGAAACAAAATTAATGCTATAAAGAGCAAGACCTAATAGTCTCATTAGGGTTTCTTTTTTGTACATACCTGTTCAGAAAATCTACATGAAAATGTACATGATTTATACTGTGCTGTGATGAGTCAGGCAATGTGCTGAGGGTATACTGTTAGTGTAAAGTGCACATTACGCTATATCCAATACAGAAAAGTGTATGTGTGTGTACATGGGTATTATCTATGTACCTAATCACACAAGGGTGCACCAAGGTAAATGCATGTCTAGATTCAGCATGTGTTGGATACCAAAATTTACATGTGTATGTATTCAGAAACATCTTATTTGTCTTTATCAGTTTCACAAGCCTTGCTCTATATATTCTTCTAAAGGCAGAGCTGAAAGTCTTATGTATAACTTATCCACCATATACAGATATATAAGGAAAAGATAAGGAATAGAGTAACAGCATTGAAGAACCACAAGCAGATTGGCCAGTAAAGCATGCTGTGGTGTCACTGGCAGCCTTTCACAGAGCTACAGAACTGGCTTAACTGATCAGCCATATGCACAAATCTATTTTTCTGCTATCTAGCATATAATCTGTAGACCAATTCCTTTCTGATGGAACACAAGCTCTGACAGTCCCATATTTTATGCATAGTAAACCTCTTGTGTTCCTGTAAATCAATCCATCTGGCATAAAATGGAGTCTCTGTGAAGGGAAGTATTTGCTCATGAATTTTTTTATTCATCACAGAAGATGTAAATATAGTCTTTCTCTTTGAAATTGAACATGAACAAAATATGGCAATACAGTGAAGTAAAAGGAAAACCACAGCATTAAAAACAAGCATGAGTGCAACATTTTTTTTTCCCTATTGTCTCACACAAGATACAAGAGACCATTTCACATCTTATCACTATATCAACAGCACAACTATTTTTCCCATACAAAACACTAAGGAGAAATTACTGGAGAAATTCCATAGAGTTCTGTGCCAACTTACCACATGGCCTTTGTTCTGCAAAGCGGACTTTTCTCTGTATCACACACAGACCATGACCCATCAGATGCAGCTTTAATTGCCCAAGCCACAGCTGTTGCCGCTCATGAGAATAGGCTTGGGGCTTTACACATGATGCTGTACAGTCTGGAAGGTCAAGGCAAAGCATTGTTCCTATACCAGTTGAGCTATATAAAGGAGTCTCATGTCTTGGGCAATTCAGTAGAAAAATATGCTTTTTTTGAAAAATGCAGCCATATTTTTTTTCTTGCAGAATAGATATCGGTAAAGTGATAAATAATTTTCTGCCAACAATGTTAAAGGAGAGTTTTAAACTAGCTCTTTATCCCACAGGTTTTCTAGGCCAAGAGATAAAAAAAAAAAACAACCCTGCAGTTTTATTTCACTCATTGATTGTGGCCTGGATCCAGCGGTTTCTGAGGAGCACCATGTTGATATGCTGGCTAAGCCTTAGCACTTGAGACATTTGCAGACACTTTACAGATAAACACAAACAGTAATCCCACAATAATATTGATTTCTAATGCAAATGACAACATCCCTATTACTAATAGAAACACCAGCATCAGAAGGATGCCAAGCATCTCAGAAATAATCTGTGCTGACAACAAATTGCTAGGATTGACACGGACTGCTAAAGGATATAATGCAGGAGCCTAGAGCTGGCAAAAGGGATGGGGACTTTTCTCCCTCAGAGTGGCTGCATCAAGAGCTGCCAAAAAGTACTACAGCATTTCACTGAGGAATTAATGCCTTTTCCCCTTTCAGGCAATGGAATTGACATATATCAAAGTCTATCACCCAAAGAGAGAGAGTGAATACTGAAACTTGCAGAACAGCCCTCAAAAAGGCTGGCCTTGAATCCGTGTGATCTCTTGGAAGCAAGGCTTGTTGAGCACACAGTGAAGGTGCAGTAAACAAGGGATTGAGCTCAAGCATTTCACTTGCAGCCCTTCATAAAACACATGTGGGGAAAAGACCCTCTCATGAAGATCCTGGCTTCTGAGATGCATCACAGGTAGGGTGGCCAGCAGGTCGAGGGAGGTAACTCTGCTCCTCTGCTCCATTGTGGTGACACCCTACCTGGAGCACTGCATTTAGTTCTGGGGCCTTCAGCATAAAAGTTTATGGATCTGTTGGAGTGAGTCCAGAGAACGGCCGTGAAGATGATCAGAGGAATGAAGCATCTCTCCTATGAGGACAGGCTGAGAAAGTTGAGGTTGTTCAGCCTGGAAGAGAGCAGATTCTAACAGCCTTCCAGTACCTAGAGGGGACTACAAGAGATTTGGGAAGTGACTCTTTGGACAAGAGAGGCTGGCTTCAGACTGAGAGTAGGTTTAGATTAGATATTCAGAAGAAATTCTTTACTGTATGATAAGAGACTGGAAGAGATTGACCAGAGAAGTTGTAGATTCCTCATTCCTGGAAGTATTTGAGGCCAGTCCAGATAGGGGCTTTGAGCAATCTGGTCTAGTAGAAGGTGTACCTGTCCATGGTGGGGGATTGGAACAAGGTGATCTTTAATGGCCTTTCCAATCTGAGCCATTTTACAATTCTGTGCAATTATTTTTCTGCAGATTATAAAATCAGGTAGGGTCACTGGGAAGTACAACAAAAGTAAAAAGTTACATTGAAGAAATATGTATGAAAACATATGAATGAAAACCTGTATTTGTCTATATATGTCTCATGGTTTTGATTTCCTTTCCATTGCTTGTAGTAATTACACATACATAACAAGTTCCACAGTGCAAGGAAGGCTGCGTATATTCACAGTGCTGTTCAATGAATTTGATTTGTTTGTTTTGCAGTTTTGCATATCAGCGTCTGACAAATAGTGTTGCAATTGCCAAGGATTCTTGTAAGAGCAGCACAATGCTTCTGCAATGTCACCCAGTGTGGTCAGGAATGGTTTTCATCTCATAGACGAGCATTTAACTTATGCAGTGCCCTTTAAATCAATATTCTATGTACACATTAATAATTAATATTGAAAAGCAATATAAAAATGTGACAATGCTGCAGATTAAATCCAATACAGTTAAACCAAAGCTGAATTTGGTCCACTGTATTGACTTTTGCAATTAAGAACAGAAGCACAAAAATCTCAGCAGCTGAAAGAAAGAAACAAAACAAATATGTTGCCATGGAGAAAATATACCAAATGACTGAAATAATAACTGTATAAAAGGATAGGTTAAAACTCAAATTACAAAACATATATTTCCGTGCACACAGAGCATTTGGAAAGCTTGTGCAATGCTATGGCCGTATTTCCTCTGCAGAAATATGTATGTTGAAGAAGAGAGGCAAAAACAGCTTGTGGAGTGAATCCCAACAACAACCAGGTTCACGGCAATGAAGTACACTGCATAGTTTGGGTGCTTTTGTTTTCACAATCTCTCTGACACTGGAATTTTCACAAGTGCTTTTGAAGTAGCTCTGCAGCATCTTCATTGTATAAGCACAGACTGTGTGTGCATCTCTTACCCACATAATGAATGTCAGAAAAGCAGAATGCAAATTCAAGCTGCAGCTAATTAAAACTGGACTGGCAGATGTGCTACAACTCCCTGCTAGTTACTGGTGAACCCATGGTCTGTTTTGTCAACTGTGGACTCACACATCCTCCAACCCCCAACAAGTCTCAAAGTAAACACAGTGTCCATTGGGAGTTTTCCCTGCCAACTTCATCAAGATTTGGTTTGCAAAGTGCTGCATGTGGAGGGAATGCAGACCTCATCACAACTGAACTGTTAGATCATTTCTGGACAAGTTAGTACCAGCCCACAAGTGTTCCCCACTTCCTCAAATCTCAACCCTGGGAGAGAAATCCTTTGAAAAATCAGGCTGCACTGAGACAAAAACAAATCAAGCAACCCAAACCTTCTTAAAGAGCTTGCAGTCAATGTGTTCAGAAATAAACTTGAGAGTGATTCTATCTTCTTGTACCCTGTAAGCCTCTCATCGACTCCCTGCATCACCATTCACCTTCACTTTTGTGCTTATTTCTTGCAAGCAGGTTTAGTTTTGAAACAGTGAATTGTCAGGAGACAGAAAACCTTACTGCAGGCAAGAAACCCCTCCATATAAATTACATGTACAAGCTTATAATGTTGTCCTTCTTCCCCTATCCCCAGGCACTATGCAATACCTGCAACCACAAAGAGATCAAACATTTCCAACTACTCCAAAATATTCAAAAGTTAACTCACGAGAGTCACTGTGGTCCTTATGCTTCATGCTACAGATTTTCCCTTAGTGATACTACAAAGTTCAAGGACAGATGAGATCAGGATTGCAGAACTGAGCAACAACAAACAAACTAATCACTGAAGACAGCACAATAAGCAGCAAATTGAATTAAATTTATTTAAATAAAAATTAATTTAATTAAAATAAAAGAGTTTTTTCTGCTTCAGACACAACACTTGATCAGGATGGCATCGTGCATTTGGATCAAGTTAGCGTGGAGGAAAGAACAAGTATGAAACAAACATCTCTTTTCCTATGAACTTCTCATATCAGCATCTCTTCTTTTATATTTATATATTGCAACAGCCTAAGGTGTGTTGCACAGGTGGCTTTTCTGAGGAAGAAATAGCATTAGACAAACACAGTAAGAAGAGTTTAGGAGAACTCTGGTATTTATAGTTTCAGGTTTATGCTCCTTCTTTATGATTCAATATTTCCCAGAAGACAGACAAGTGATGCCTTACTCTGTGGCACAGGAGCACTGATGTCTCATGCTCAGTGACAGCCCTGAAAGTAAAATTTGCATCTCTTTCATTTGCATCTTTTCATTACACAAGAGGAGTTAGGTACAAACGGATAAAGGTGCCCCTGGCCTCTTAGAGTAGGCTAATAAGTCATTGCTCTTTGCCTACATAATCTTCTACCCTCATAGAAGACTATCACGGCCTCGCATCTATATATCCCTTGCTCAGGAGTGAACACTGCTTTTCAGATGGACCATGGTGGTGCCCTAGCTGGTTCCCTAGCACAGGTTTTACTATCTTTGGCCATGTTCTTATTGAAATAAAGGATCAGAGTGTTCACCATGAGATGAAAGCAAAACCAGAAGAGATCTATTGTTCACCCACACACACTTGTTAGGCCAAGGCTACAATTTATCCAGTTCTCTGGGCAGGGTAGAGGGCTCCAGGGGTAGAGAAATCTCTTTCTTTATCATCTGCAAAAGTAATATATTCACTCAAATCACCACAACAGTATTGCTGTAAAAGCAAAGACATTGACTGGTCTTCACAGCTTAAGGAATCGCTGTGTGGCCTCCAATGCAGTCACTTCTTGGAACCAGCAGCAGCAGCAGCAGGCCTTGGGCAGGAATGGTCTGCATTATCTCACCAGGTCCACCATCATGGCATGATGCTGTGGCTGGTAGAGAAAGAACTGAATGAAGGACACAAGGGGCTTGTAAATCAAGGATGTTCAATCTGCAGCTGGGCAATGCAGTTGGCACATCACTGTAGGACCATGGATAGCATTTTTTGCAATGGCTGTTTGAAATTTATATCATAACATTTTCCCAAACTGAAAGCTGTTTTTATGACTTTTGCATCTCCACCTTGCCACACAAATAATACCTTCATCATGGGTGTGATGGTTTTGTCTTAGGAAGAATTAATTTTCTTCACAGTGGCTAGTATGGGATTACATTTTGGGTTTGTGCTGAATACAGGTTGACAATATAGAAATGCTCTTGTTGTTAAGCAGTTACTGTATTTATTGTCCTGTCAAGTTCAATTGCCTGTATTAACCTTTTTCATGCAAATCAGTCATCTCTTATTTCCCTCTGCATGTGCTGCCTTCAATAATAGATTAATAATGAGGACACATACACAAAGAGAAATCGTATGATTAGGCCTTCACTTCAATGGGTACTGTAATATCTGTCCCAATTTTCTTCCCTTTATGTCTTTTCTTAAACATTGCCTTTCTTAAGGATAAAGAAAAAGGAAAGGAGAGGCAGGGGAAAGACTGTCTTCCAGAAATCTGGCCCATTGCAGAATTTTTATGCTGAGGCTCAGCTATAGAAATAATTTCTGGTATGCACACAAGGCTACAGTCACAGATAATTCTTGACTTGGCTAAAACTTCATGATCTCCCAAACTGTGCTATACCATGGAGTCATAGTGCCTGGCATTTGTTGGCTGGAAATATCTAAGCACACACACTTTGGGAGTGCTGTATTTTAAATATGCCTTTGTCTCCACAAAAGGAAAAACAAAATTGCCTGACATGGCAACAAGGTCTCACAATGAAATTTTTTGAAGGTAGTAGTGTCGAAGGCAGTAGTGTCAAAGGCAGAGGGAAGGTTAATGAAATTTGTGGGGCAACAGAAAGAATTTTCTATTTTTCTCCAGTGACAGCTGGGTTTTTACATTGAAGTGAACAAAAAGAAATTCAAAATTAATAAAGCATTACGTACCAGACATTAAGTCAGAATTATAGTGCTGGAGCAGAATTGTCTGGAGAATGAAATATAATACAAGTTAACCATCTGATTGTTATCAGAGCAGAGCACTGATTTCTCACAAGATTTCTCTCTGCAGTGCTTCTGCTTTCATTCACGGTTTGCCTAACTCAGGACTTTTATTCTTGGAGAATGGTCTCATACTCTCATTGTTGCTATTTTAATGCACAAAGGGGGTGGGGGCAAAGAAAGCACACCTAGTGCTGCATAATCAGGCATGATGACTTCAACAGGATTGATGCATTGGCCCAGTGACTCTTCTTGCTGCTCATGGCTTACATCTCCAGTAGCATTTATTAATTCCAAGGGCAGGTGCTGGCCAGGAAATGACACCTGCATTTAATGTTCAGGAATGGGCCAGTCTGTGTCAGGGTACAGGCACTGATGTCTCCCCAATGTGGGCAATGCAAGGCATTTATTTCTCTCCTGCCACTCATGGCTGGAGTCCCAACATGGACAAACAGCAACACTTGCATCTTAGAGATTTACTTAAAAATATAAGGTGAAGGCTTATACTTTTTGATACTTATATGCTCCATGAGGGCAAAGAAGATATTGGAAAACTAAGTATACAGCTTAGTAACATAGAAGAACTGAGAAATATGAATCCATGTTTGATGAGAACATATGATTGTTTGGCACCTGTCACCAAAGTTTTATCACACCAGGAAAAAGGGAGGAAGAACATGTTAAGGATACCTTCATTCCAGAAATACATAAATCATACAACTAAGTGGGCCATAAATACCACATTTCTTTAATGGTGTTGTCAAGAAGTCCAGGAATCTTGTGAAATATGTGTCATTCAGAAATAACTCATCAAGAAATTCCTGCAAAATATCTCACAAGCAACTGTTTGACATTAAAAATTGTTTTGCTGTGTTTCGTCTGGCTAATGAGCTCAAATCACTGCTTTGGCCATGGCAAGGTTTACACTCAGATTGCTGAATCAAATTCATTCATTTAATAATTTCAAAACCACTGAAGTTTCCCAACACTGTTGCAAATCTTTGACATAATCCCTGTGCATCTGTAGTGCAGAGCACAACCTCCATTTTCAGTGCTGCTCAGAACCAGTTCATATCAAAGCCCAACAGCATGGCTGTCACTGCCTCCCAGCTTGAGGACTTCCACTCCATAAGACAAGTGGGACTGCTGGAGCTGGACAGAGAGAACATGGTGTTACCAGTGTAATGCCTAAGGGATTGTGTGTTACACAGCTAATTCCCTGAGCAGATAACCCCAATGCTCACAAAGACAGTCACAGAATAGGAGACACAACTCACACTTCTGCTCCTTGTCATCAAACAACAGGAAAGTGCAAAGTGGAAATGCTCAGCTCAGCAGACATTTTGAAGGGTGTCTCAGGATCCCAAGACTTAGACACAGTGAAACACTGCTAGTATCTACCTGACCGCAGATATTCAGATGGCCAAATGCAGAGTGTGATTATCCTCAAGAGAGACCCAAACCTGCCAAAAACACGTAGAATCCAATATTTCCATAGGTGCCCTTTGGCAACAATTTCATTCTCTATGTTTTATATAAGATCATGATGAAAATCTTGGGAAAAATAGCTGAAAACAAGTGATGGATTATAAGAAAGAATGAAAGGAAGGCTGAAAAGTAAGTAGGGTAGATTTTCTGCTTCTTCACCCATATGATTATATAAAGAATGGCATACATTCAATTGTCACCACTTGCTAAGTAGAGCTTAGCTCATGAAATTCACTCTGCAGATTAAGTTTAAAAATGAAACTACTTTAATTACAGTGACTTTCCTTAGAACTGCTTTGAAAACTACTGGAAAAAGGCACAGTTCATGAGCTACATGCTCCTCCACCATTATAGGACTGAGCTTTGCAGGATCCAAAACGATAACGGAACTACATTGTGAACTACCATTGCAATAAAATATTTAATTTAAAGAGCCATGAGTTTTGGCAATGTTACAAGCTGTCATTATTCAGGGCACTTGCCAATTTCCTATCAAAGGATATTATAAAGAAACTTCTTTTCTGGAAAATTAGTCTATGATTATCTATTTCATAACCTTTTCATGTATGTTTCAAAGCTTCTTCAGCCATTACTGCATATTATACAGAATGACACAGAATTAATAAGGTTGGAAAAGACCGTAGAGATCATCAAGTCCAACCTTTACCTAGGTTAACAACCAATCCAACATCAGTCTAACATCTATATCATCTAAGCCATGCCACTAAGTTCATCATCTAACCTATCCTTAAACACATCCAGGGACAGTGACTCCACCACCTCCCTGGGAAGCCCATTCCAGTGGGGGATCACTCTCACTGTGAAAAAGTTCCTCCTGATATCCAACCTAAACCTCCCCTGATGCAGCCTAAGACTGTGTCCTCTCGTTCTGTCATTGGGAGCCTGAGAGAACAGACTGACCCCCGCCTGACTACAACCTCCTTTCAGGTAGTTACAGACAGCAATAAGGTCACCCCTGAGCCTCCTCTTCTCCAGGCTGAACAACCCCAGCTCCCTCAGCCGTTCCTTATAGGACTTGTGCTCCAGCCCCTTCCACCATCCTCGTTGCCCTTCTCTGGACATGCTCCAGCAACTCAATATCCTTCTTAAACTGAGGGGCCCAGAACTGGACACAGTACTCGAGCTGTGGCCTAACCAGTGCCAAGTACAAGGGAAGGATAACTTCCCTGGTCCTACTGGCAACACTATTCTTGATGCAGGCCAGGATGCCATTGGCCTTCTTGGCCACCTGGGCACACTGCTGGCTCATATTCAGCTTCCTGTCAACCAGCACCCCCAAGTCCCTCTCTGCCTGGGCATCCTCCAGCCACACCGACCCCAGCCTATAACGCTGCATGGGGTTATTGCGGCCAAGGTGTATAACCTGGCACATAGATTTATTAAACCTCATACTATTGGACTCAGCCCATCTATCCAACCTATCAAGGTCTCTCTGTGTTGGATTAGATCAACAACTCATCTACTATCACCATTTCCAAGCTCCTATTCCAAACAAGTATAACAAAGAGGAATGCAAAACCAATTTATATTCCACTTAAATAAAATTATTTTCTTTTATTTAATGTGCTATTAGCAACTATATTAGTAACTATTTACCCAGCCAATAAATCCTTCTCCTTTGTTGCCCATCCCAGTATGTGTGTCCATCCTAGCGTGCAGTTCCTTAACAAGGAGATTACTTTCAAGGTGTCAGTCAACACTGAAGCACCCATTTCAACTGAACATACTTTAATAGCCTAACTAGGTAATCAAATGTTAACCCATGTTATTAGCAATGTAGTTGTTACAAGATGCTTGCCTTGGCCATGCAATAGATAGGAAGTGTACAAGAGAATTGCACATCAACCTCCAGCTATGCAGGAATTTGAAAAATGTGCAGCAACAGAAATCATTCTTTCTTCAGTACTTGAGAATTTAAGACTGGCAATCTTCAGGGCAAAAATAGGTAATGATCAGAGTAGTTTAACAGAACAGAATGCCTTTATTGCTGCATCTGATCACACAGAAATACTCAGACTGAATATATGATCCTCTGTTTGAAAGTCTCTATATAAAGCTGTTCTTTGTAAACATTTCTCAGTACTTTATTCAGTATTTCTACCATGCAAGAACTAACTTGTATTCTTACAGATGTCAAATACTTCGAAGACCTTTTAACTTCTGCAGAATGCTATTTCTGTACCAGAAGAATTATGATTTCATATTTTTGCTTACTTTTTTTTACTACATGCTAAACATAACTTGGTTTGAATTTCACAAAGTAGACCACCCCTAAAGTCCACTTGAAGACATTTATGTTACATTCAAAAGGTAAAACTTCTCTCAGTTTGTATTCTTCTTGACCTAATTATTTAGAACTGAGCTTCAACAGTTGTCTTGGGTGACTGTCTCCTATTTCTTTATTTCTTAGGATGAAAAATCTTCACTGACAAGAAAGTGATTCTCAGAGCAAAGCTAAATTGCATGTCTGAAATGAAAACTGCGTGTTTTAGATTTTGGCTATTAAGACATCATACCACTGCTTTCCTATCCACGGTGTTCATAATGGAAAAGTATGCAGAAGAAAAGACTTATAGGGGATCATTCTTAAATATTAGGAGCTTTTGTATTTCTGCACTCAGTTGCAATGACCCAGACAGAAGGCTGCCAGGCAAGGCTGGGAACACTGCTGCAGCCAGCTGCTTCCAGCAGGTACACAAGCTTTCAAGATCTTCCCAGAGGTCAGTGCAAATGTTTGCCCTGGTGCAGCAGCCAAAGAGCAGAGGACAGCCAGAGCCACAGAGGTTCTTTGCATTGCTTCACTGTCCCGTTACACTGTTGTCATACTGCTAGGCTGCAAAGACAAATTTGGGGCAGAGGAGACTGACTTTCAATTTGTGCAAAGGTTTCTAGGTTTCTGGTGAGGCTTAGCCAAATATGATGCAGGGTATCACAAGTAGCTGAGGACATACTTTGTACAGAAGTAACATCAATCTCAAAAAAACCCCAAACCAACCTGTATCTGAAAATTATCTTCCAAATAGCTCCTGCCTGCCTAAAATAAATCTCCAAGGACTAACTTGTACAATTCCACCTTCCAGCATCTCAGGCTAGTTATATCCCATATATTTATTCTGTATACTGCTTGCATTAAGCCAGTATTATTCTGGTATGCTAAATGTAGAGAACACAGGGAGAATGAGCTAGTGTTAAATTTAAGTTCTATTTATCTATTATTAAGTGATCAAGTTAATCTGCATGCACATCTTTAGTGTGACAGTCACTAATCTGCCATAGCAGTTCAAACCAGCTCCTTTAAAGGAGATAGTGTGTTTCCTAGAAGGTGCAGAGAAGTGACTGCACAGATCTATGAAGATAACAATAACCGCCATTAGGCTTTACAGTAACTTCTCAAACATAAGGCACCATGAAAATGGAGCAGATCATAAAAGACATTCCAGCCTAGCTTCTAGCAAAACTTGCAAATGAGTTCTTGCTAAAAAATGTGGAAATGCAGAAGATGATGTCAAAGAGACTCAAGCAGAGAGAGTGGATTATAGTGCTATTCATGCTCATACCCTTGGTGATAAATGAAGTAAATTTTTTTCAAGATTTGCATAAGGCTGTACTACACATTTTGATAATAAAAAAGTCCACATATTGCCTGTAATGCAGTATTCCCTCTTTTAGCAGAAGAGAAAACTGAAGTCCTGGCTCAGGTGCACATAATTGTCTCTATGGGTACAGTTATCTGAAACTCTAGAAACAATCAAGCTTTTTTCCCAGCCGTTTTTCATTACAGAATTAAAAATAAGTAATCCAAGTGTTTGATCGTGGGTTTGCTTTGTTGGAGTTCTTTTTGTGTTTGGTGGGGCGTTTTTTATTTGTTGTTTTTGTGGTTTTGAGGCAGGAGTATTTAATTATGAACTTTTTTACCTGCAAAGGTGTGCTGCAGTTACAGTTTTAGAATTATGAAAAATTCATTTTGTCAAATGTGAACATAACTGAGTACCAAAACATCCTCTCATAAGACAATTATGCCTACATCCTGCTTCTGAAAGGTTAAACATACCTACCAGCTAATATATTTTCATTTTAAATATCATGTCAATTAGAAAAATCTGACTTTACATGCACAAACATATACAGGTAATGCACTCCTTGAAGAAAAATTTGGAGTCCAAAGCTGGCTTCAGCAAAGAGATTTGTTCTACAGTAAAGAAAGTATTCATCTTGGAACACCTTGTAGAAGTAGGGAAATGGAAAGTGATTTTACTGTATCATATCTTCAATCTCAAGTCTGATTGCAGTTTATGAAATGAGTTAGCAGTTGAAACAGGCTAGTCTTGCCCTATTCCCTCCTATTTTTAATTTTTTCTTGGTAGAAGAAGATGCTGGCATTTCAAAGCGTCAAACTTGCCAGCAGGCTAGGGATCATTTGTTTATATCAATAATACTGTAGGCTGAGAAACACAGTAGTGCTTGTGTATGCATCTTTTAATATCTTTGCTCCATTTGTATTCATCGAAGTGCCATTTTAAATAGTAATAGGAAAATTACAATGACAGAACTTTCGTTTTGAAGAGCAGAAAGTATACTTTGGTGAGATGTATTTTGGAAGAGACGGCAAGAAAAAATGATGAATTCACCTTCTAACCAATGACATATCAAATATATGCATTCATCCCACTGCACTCAACATGCAAGGGGTATCTCACAAACCATCCTCTTCTCAGCTCCTTTACCGCCTGCACCCAGGGCAGACATAGACTGAATTCGGTCAGTCCACAGCAGGTACACAAAATTACAAAATTCCCTCTCCAAAGCAAAAGGATCAGGCTGTAATCACTTTATTACAGAAATATCAGGTACCCCTTTTCTGTGGATGGGGTATATCATTGTCCCTCCACAAGGCAGACTGCAACCTCACAGCCTCTACCAAGAGTAAACTCCCTCAGCTGTGAATGCTTCCCATTGCTCTTCTCCCAATATAGTCTGCTGGGAGGCCTGGGATAGCTGAGATGTCTGCAAACTTCTGTTTTGGAATATGTCCATGTCTGTACAGACCTTTACTGCATCAGTTATGCAAAGGTGTGATGTTCCCATTTTCCTCCTAAACCCCATGGAATGAACACCTTGCTTTGAAAAGGAAGATGCTGGACTAGTTGTAGAGTGACAGCAGTTGAAAACACTGTACTAAGCAATGACTGGGGTCTAAGAACTGGAACTGGTAGAAAATATTGTCCTGTGTTTACCTGAAAGGCAGCTGAGAAGACTTCTAATTACAGCTGTGCACTTGGCTTGTGGGCTTTGGGGTGCTCAGCTGCCACCTCTATCTTTATCTCAGATGAAAGAATCAATAAAATTGTATCCTCTGCAAAATTTACTTCTTAAATGTTTCCACGAATTTTGCTTTAACTGTGATTTTTCCAAATGCAATACTGCACTCATGATAAAAACCTGTCAGAGGCTTGCAAGAGGAGAATACTTCTCCACACATCTTCTGGGCAGAACACTAAGCTCTTTCTGAGAAACGCGGCTTGTCGCCAGCAGACATAGAATTGTATAGACAAGGGGACATTTTCCTGTGCAACCGTTATTATGACAAGGTCTTTTCTCCCACTCTTTATGAGATTCCTTCCAGTGGGCCAGCAGTAATGCTGCCATAGCAATCACAGCCACAGTCGCTCATCTTTTTTCCCAGACTGAATTTTCAAAACATGTCCCTGAAGGGAATGTCTTTGAATAGCTTAGTCAGAATTGTATTTAGCAACTCACTTTTGACCCTGGAACACGGGGAACTTGAGTCAGCAAGTCTGCAATAGCCGTGTTCCTACAGACTTCTTTACTCCAAGAAAAGTCACGGAGGATGTGATGCTTGAAAGAGTTACTTAATCATGGCATTAGAGCATCTCCCCTCATTTATTAGCAAGCAGCTTGGCAAAGACTACAGCTCATGTAGCATTTGGCATTTGCTTTCCCTAAGTTAAAGCAGAAATTTAGGCCTTCCTTTTCTGCTCTAGATGTAGTGGCATTTTGGAAAAGCTGTTCCTTCCCTGGCAGAAGCACAGTATATCTTTAGGTCAATTTCTTTTCCTCAGAGATTTCTGTTCCACCTAACTGAAAATTGAATTTTTATAGATAAAATATATTTCTGAAGCAGAAGGTGGATAGCATTTGATGTTGGGGACTGTTCTCATCTGTTATTATTCACTAAAAATTAGTAATGAGAAGCTCAATGTAGCTAACTTCAAACACTACAGCCAAGCACAAGCTGTTCTTTTTTTTTTTTTTNGTGCCCCTTGTATTTTGAGCTACACTACTGACCAGCACTGCAGTGTATGTTCCCACAAAACAGCTACCAGCTCCTGAGTCACTGGGAAATTAAAAGCAAAGCTGTGACTCAGCAAAATACCAATCAAACTGCAACACAATATAATAAGCAACACAGAGTAAACCACAAGTAACTCAAAGCCCAAAGGACAGTAAATATTGAAGAAAATCACTACTGTTCTATGGAAGAATATTCTTCATTACAATGGCATCACTCATCACCACCTATTATAGCAATTAAAACCAGTTACAAACACATCAATATCTCAGCTTCTATGCTTAAAATAGATAATTCTATTAGTGCCTGATCCAAGATTTCACCCTCTGAAAGCTTTGTAACATACAGGCTTCAGTTGAGCCTGGCTTTGGTCAGTCTGTCATCCACCATGAGAAATACCCAAGTTGGAGACTTTAGTTCTTTTCTGATTTCAGACAGCTTCCAGGTAATGAGAGAGTTTTAACCTTTCTTTTATCTAGCCACCTTAGAAAAGCAGGGGAGACCAAAGTCAGACATGACTCATTCAGAGTGCATGGTTTACTTTTCTTCCCACAGGTTGGTTAAGAAACATCTGAGCTCGTAGTGAGACTTGGAGGGAGCAAAGTGGAAACATTCATGATTGCACTGATTTACTTCTGAGGACCCTGGAGAAGCCAAAAGGATTTACACAAACATTAGAAGGGTGCCTGTCAGACCAGCCTGCTGTTCCCAGACATCAGCTTCTTCCACAGCTTCCTCCTATGAAAAGCAGCACCTCACCCACACACAGCAAAACATGTGAACTCACTCCCATTCACTATCTAATTAGTCTCAGTGGAGAGTAAACTCAAAATGTCAGCTCCTGCAAGCCACACTGACCTATATCAACTGAGAATCTGTCTTCTAAAGGCTCTCTGGGGGACATTAAATGGATTCAAGTGTGATATTCTCCATCATAGCTGCCTGTTCAAGGAGACCTGTAGTGTAAAAGATGAGCTGAGAAGTTAGTGCAAGGTTGCAAACAGTAAGTGCTTCATTGTCTAATCATTATCTTACAGGATATTTCTATTTCAGCAGTACCCAACAGAAACTGGGAGCTCACTGCAACACCTAGTCATTTCCTACACAGGTGCAGAGCAGTCTGCAATACTAGGCACACAGGCCTTGCTTTTGTTCACTTTCTTTTGTGCTACTATGTTTATTTTTAAGTTTTATATAATGAACTCAGAGATAAGAGAAACATCCCACTCTATCCAGAAAGACAATATAAAATCAAAAGCATGAGGAAAGCATTTACAAGATTGTTCCTTTATTTTTTGACCTAAGTTTTTAGAATGAGAATCTCACCTGGGACCTCCTTCATGCTGCATCTTTGTGAGATATAGCTTCCACCAGCCTCTATTTTGTTTTACCAGCAGCCATAGCCAGATACCCAATCCATCAGCAATTGCTGAAAGCCACAGCTAGGCTCCAGTCCCTACTTGCCCACCTGAGTCTCTTTGGATAACACCTCTTCAGAGTTTGACAGTCTGTCATGCTTTGCCTCTACACATATGCAGAACAGCATATATACATTCTTTTTGATCATGCTTAGAAGCACAAAAAAGGGACTTTGCTGCCATGGTTTCCTTATAAAGCGTATTCCTTGTCAGGAGCTGGTGCAGGCAACTATACATTTACTACAGCATCTCACACAACTCTAGCTGCCAAACAGTGCCAAGAGGGTTTTTTTGTAGCTTCCCCAAAGAACAGGTAGCAGGACTGAGCTCTCCCTGCATCTGTCATCCACTCTGAGCAATAGGATTGGGAAAAAGAAACAAAATTTCCTTTCCTTCCCACCTCTGTAGTAGGCCTCATCCTGCCTCAAGTACAGTACCAGCCAAGTGACACTCAGATACTTCTTGGTGGGCCCCCAGCGTAACTGTTAATTTATGTTCATGGGAGATGGACCTAAATCAAAGAGCTCAAACCCAAAGCTGAATCCCCAGAAACCAAGGAGTATACTGTTCTGGGACTTTCTTCCATGGTGTCATCAAGGCTGAATATGCTCTGCTACAAGCTATAGCTACAATAGTTGACCAGGCCTTTCCTGCTTCTGAAATCAGTTTGCTTCTCCTCCTTGACTGGGTAAGTGAAGGAGACTACACAAGTTTTAGAAAGAAAGGGAAAGAAGGAACGTCAGTGCCCCAGGCAGCAGTGCTAAAGCAGATGGTGAGACCTGCTGTGGGGAGAGATAACCACAAGGATTATAACAGCAAACCGTGAGCCCTGACTATTATCAAATAACCACTGAAGCAGAAGGATCAGCCTGAAATCAACTGACATACTGACTAAGGTTGAAATTTATAAAAGCAATGCTTTCTCAGTGTTTCCATAAGGAACATAGACACAGCAACCTTCAGTAAAGAACTGGCTATGTAGTTTCAATGGTCTACATTTAAAAGGATTTTTGGTGTCAGGTTCCAACAACCAGTTTAAAAAACTGGAGATCTATTACTACAACAGCTTGTGGGAAATTAGCCTGGATAACAGCCACTTATGCTGATACAAGCACAATCCCCTTGTGAAATAGAAAACGCCCACCCAAAACCACCTGGACACCCGGGTGGGGGAGCAGCAGCAGGACATGCTTTTCTCCTCAAGACTCAAAGGCTCAGAGCATTATCAACTAAGCTTTGTCAGGGTCTCTTTCAAATAAAGAGTGAGGGTGATTTTTATGGTAATCATGCCCTCTGTTGATGCAGGTGAAATACTTCACCAAGATAATGCAGCTAGCTGAAGTGTAGCTGATTCAGTAAGACGTGCTCATATTTAGGAAAGGATTGGTTTTATTTGTTTGGATAGGCTTTTAGTGCTATTTTTCAAACAAGTCCACAACAGGCATTTCCTAACAGGGTTTACATAGAAATGTAGTAACTTGGAAAATGTTTTACTGGTCACTACTTACGAATTTCCTCTCTGGGATGAGCATGAGAAGAGTGGAGCCAAATATCCACCTCCCTCTGGTGAGTGCACATCTCAGGTAAGAACAGCAGTGTCTCAAACAAACAGAAGCAAACAAGGCCATGAACTGCCATGCGTGTGAGTTGCTCCATTTGCCTGATTTCAGTGTTAAGTTAAAAAACAGAGTGAGAATGAAAAAAGTAACAACAAATTAAGTTGAATTTATAGAATAAATTAAGACTTCCCAAAGTATCTGTATTTGTTCCTTCAGACATTTGTCTTTCCCAGACCATACTTCTGACAAATATTGTCTCCCAAAAATAATCAATGAAACTGTACAAATGTAGTACACTGTACTTGGAATACAATATGCCAATATGGCAATACAGAATAAACATGAATTTTCTTTTAAGAGTGTTCATTGAGCAAGACCCTCTAGGCAAGTGTTTTATCTCCCTGATGTGCAAGACAGCATTGCATTGGTTGAGGTTAGAGATACCATTAAACGACCAGGGCAGTCCCTCCAAGCACTCTTTTTTGTCTTCTGTCCCAGTCAGACTTTTCTGACCAGATCCTGGTGTCGTGTTCATTAGAGAGAATTCTAATAGTATTCATCCCCAGCCTTTTTAGAGCCTCATAGCTTTGTGCTTTGTTCTGGAGCCCTTTATTCTACATAACTTCACACCACCGTATTCTTTTTCATGTTTGTCGCACTTGCTGTAGCTGTAAGCCACTCTTCCCACCAAATAGTTACAGATATTATTAATATCCTATGATAAGGATATTTTCTATTTTAATTTTAAAAAGTCATTACAAGCATTGATTTCAACACTTGGTGCAGTTCTTGGATGCAAGTTTCAAGCAGCCTGACTACAGGGTATGTGCATGGACAAACACTTCTATGGAGAAAAATCTGATGAGTTCTGTAAAGTCTAGCTATTTCCATCTCAGAAGTGAATATGTTATCAGAGATCAAGACATAAACTTTGGAAAAAGCTATGTGGTTCAGACTTACATACTTAAAGCCAAGGAGTCTGGCATCTGCCCAATAATAATACTGGCTAATTCCCAACAGAAAGAGAAAAGTCTCAAAGGGGTCCAAGAAACTTGGAAAATCTTAATTAAATGTTGAAGTTAAGACTTTAAGGCAAACTCTTAGCTTGATCCCCTGATTGCATTATTGTCTCTGCCTCGCAAGAGACATGGCCATCTGTTATGCAGTAGCACTGGCTTTCCCAAGCATCGCCATTTCTCCATAGGGAGATAATATTCATCACCTACTGCCCACATGAAGTGTCTCTGAAAGGAGGCTGGTAGGGAAAGCTAATACCTTTGCCCCCTTCATTTCTCACCCACCTTGTCAGGCTGGCTGGAACTGCTGCTGCATAGTCTGTAGACAAGTCCTGGTAAGGCAAGAAACACCAGGGATGACTAACCTGAAGGGAGTTGCCAGGCTCAGATCATATTCCTGCAGATTTACCTTAGCCTGAAGGGAAAATGAATACTGACTCTCAACCCTTAGGGATTACAATACATACATAATTATGCTAGATCGCCACATTGGAAAAGAGGAGGCTCTGGGAATGCTTTATAGTATTTCAGTATTTAAAGGGGGCTTGTAAGAAAGACAGGCATACATTTTTCAGCAGGGACTGTTTTGACAGGACAAGGGGTAATGGTTTTAAACTGAAGGAGTGTCAATTTAGATTAAATATAAGAATTTTTTTACAATGAGTGTGGTAAAACACTGGCACAGGTTCCTCAGAGAGAGGTGGTAGATGCCCTATCCCTGGAAGTGTTCAAAGTCATGTTGGATGGGGCTCTGAGCCACTTTGTCTAGTGAAAGCTATTCTTGCCTATGGCAAGGGGGTTGGAACTAGATGATTTTTAAACGTCCCTTCCAATGCTAACCATTCTGCAATTCTATGATTAGAAACAGAAGTGTACACTGTGATGACAGCTTCACTTGGCACAAAAAATGAAATCCAAATAAAAAAGGATCCTAAAAGTTCACCACTGAAATGAAACACTGCAGCCCCTTTGGGAAAGGATTCTCTCAAACCAGCTCAAACATCACAGGTGCTTTCAGAGGACAGGATGACAGTAGCAAGACTCATAGA
The DNA here is from genome assembly GCA_013399895.1 of Serilophus lunatus. Classification (NCBI taxonomy): domain Eukaryota; kingdom Metazoa; phylum Chordata; class Aves; order Passeriformes; family Eurylaimidae; genus Serilophus; species Serilophus lunatus. The sequence goes on from VXBA01000119.1 coordinate 69,013, forward strand.
AGAAAATAATAGATGCACAATTTCTTCATTTCTTACTCAGCTTGTTAAGGCTGTGTATCTTAAAAATGGATATAATCAAATAGTATATTACCCATCAATTGTTATTACAGAGCTCATCTAGGATAGATAATCACAATACATCATGCTATGTTGTGCAACATTAAACATATCTAAGTTGTTGTCATCACCTCACAAATACACGTACTGTTTTATTTACAAGAGTTTGATATAAGAATAATATATAAGGAGAGGATATGCCAGAGACAAAACAGGCTTTCTTTAAGCCTTTGCCTGAGAGGAGTTTGATAAAAAATGCTTTTCCATATTCTATACTACCTGACAGATTTCTTTTTAACTCTGATTAGTTAAATGATGTCTAGGAGTCTAAAAATCTCATAAAATATTTTATCATATCAACTTACAGAAAAATTTACTAGTTTCATAGATTGGAAGAAAATCTTTGAGGTTTCTAATCCAACTCCCTGCTTGAAACAGAGTTAATACCAAAATTACATGAGATTTTTCATGGCCTCTCCCAGACAAGTTTTGTATATCTCCAAGGACAGAGACCTCACAGCATTGCTCAACAGTCTATTTCAGCGTAATGACTGTCACAAAGAGGAAGTTTTGTACAAAGATGTTATATACAAAACACAGGTGCTGAGGAAGATTAATTCTGGTCATCACAGCATAGACTTGTAAATACACAATTAAGAGACCTTATTTAGGAATAAAGATGTCACTTTTTGCTCTAACTGTGCCTTCTGCTTTTTTTTTTCTATCATATTGAGTAGTCAGGATGAGTACTGTCATTATGATAATAGATTGCTCCAATGTAACCACAGAACTATAGGTACAACATGTATCTGTGAAATACTGTGGAGGTGTCCAAACTAGCTCAGAGCAGTGTGGCATTTGAATGGTTTTATTGTGCATACTGCTTTTAATACCTGACATTTAGCTATGCCGGAATTATGTGAGCAGACTACTACTGCCATTCAGTGGGAGTTACTGATATAACATTGGAGCAGGATACAGAAAAGTGCTCCAAAACTGCTACATAGGAAGAGTTCTCTTAAGAGAGGTCCGTACTAATTTCAAGGTCTTGAAAAAAGTTTTAAAAAACACCAAAATTCACCAAAGTGTGTGATTAGGTATACTGCAAGCACAGAGTCCTACTACTAAGAGGTTTTCTCTCTTGCAGGCTTTCCTTGCCAGAGGGCTGCTCATAGATCCTCATCTATTGAAAGTCATGAAAGTGCATTGTTGTCTCTTGGTAAGGTAGCAAAGCCCACCATAACCAAACATTTTTGTTTAATATTCATTGCACTCAAGAGATCCCACAGCAATGAAAAAGAACTGTAGCTTTCTTTTTCTCTTACCCCCAATACTGCTGTACATCAGGCAGTGCTCATTTCCGAGATACCACAAGCATCACTTCAACACTTAGAACATGGTTCAGAAAAGTTCGTTTTTCCAGCATGTAGTAGAAACGCCACCACATGCCACAAGGGTAATAATCAGCTCTTTCAAAACCCATTTACAATAGAAAGTTTACAAATCAAAGCTTCGACAAAGCACACAAATCACTGTGCAAGAAGGGTGGAGGAGAGGGTACTTCCAAGACAGGGAAAGATACTCCTGCACTTAATCCATCTGACCTCAAACGATTGTCAAATGTTTGTCACCCTTTCTTAGGTTCAGCTTCAGCTGGAGCTAGTGTTAGTGCAGAGCTTTATGTCAGGAACAAAACTAATCCTACAAGAGCTGTTGTTTTGCCAAGATAGTCAAGAAAACCACAGAGGGCAGAGGCAAGGAAATGAGAAATGTTTCCTAATGAGCATATGCTATATAGCAGTCCAGCAAAACATAATAAATTGCAAGTGATGATACACACCTTACAGTGTGATGATACGTTGGTGGTTAATGCACTCCCTTAGTTACTCATTTGATTCCAGCAAGTTTATGGCCAGGGGTGGCCCTCATTGGTGGGAGTGACAGAATGGTAAGAGGTGGTCCTTGCCTTGCTTTGCCTTGCTTTTCTCTGTTTTATAATGATCCTTTTATGCTAAATTAATTCCTATCAGATTCTCCATGCAGATTGGCACTGCATGATAAGCCTTACAAAAATATGCATCTTTGGCATTGAAATCATCCTAATTTGAGATCAATTTATTCTAGTTCAATATCAAAGTTTTCATAGAAACAGCAACTTCCCTTCAACAAGCCAGTAAGTACCAGCAAAACAAACATGTAGAAGTTCATGCTGCACACAGAGGTACATGGTTAAATTTGTACCTCAGCCTATGATAAATGTGAGTCTGTGTTAGGCTAAGGAAGTTTAGAGCAGGGTGTTAGCGCTGTTTCAGCTATTTCAGCAGCACTTTGGAATAGCAGTGCAGAATGGGAACCTGGTACTGTCCCCTCTTCCTGTCCCACTGTTCTGCTCATCAGGCAAAGTCACATGCAGGCCAAAGACAGCTTCTGTATGGGCAGCTTCTGTAAATGCTCATGCCTGTTTGCTTTAACTACAAGGCATACTGCATTGCCTGACTCTTGTTCTTGTCAAACACGTGGCTAGGTGTGCACCTGGAAAAGGCAAAATCCTTAAATCATTTTATATGGATAATTCCCCCCCTAGGAAAGAGAGAAAGATTAACAAACCTCAATCTTACAAGTTAAGAGGCGCGACTTTGCTTTCATCATTGCAGCAGTATCACTAACATTCCATAGTTCTGAGGCCCCCTCAGACAAAAATCTGAGGCAAGATAGTCTTTTCCCAAAAGTTTGGGAGCCAAAGTTCCTGACTTTCAGAGCATGCAATTCTTTCTTATATCCACAGGTGCCAGTGAAAGACCAGCACTTTGAGGTTTCTAGGGCAAAAAATCATGGGAGCTGCGTTGAAACACAGAAATTTAATATAGCATAATTCCATGGCTGCAGGTTCATCTACTGGAAAGCATGCAGTTTAAAAGACTTCAAGAGGCACAGCTTCCTAGGAAGTTCAGAAAAGACCATTCCTAGAATGAACCAGACTGAACAAATCAGCAGAGCAGTTCACTTCGATACTGCCTCTCCTTTGTGTCATATAACCCTGTCTGTTTTCTTTTAATTTCACAGGCCAAGCATCTTCAGTTTCCCATCCCATGGCTCATTTCATGTGCTAAATTCTTAGTGTATTTTGCCTCCATTTCCCTGAAGTCTGCAGGTCCAATCTCACCTCCTCTATCAGCACTGGATAGTTCTGCCTCATTTGCACTTTTGCACACCAAATCCATCGAGCCAACCTGTGCCTTCTGCAGCTCTTCTAATTAAGGCTTTCCAAACTGTTGATTCTACTCTGAGAGCTACTGAAAGAGTGAGAGAAGGGAGAGCTCATTTATGTGATCAGAAGAAACATATACTGGGCTGTTTCTCAGTCCCTGCTTCCAGCCTAGACTTAAAGCATATATCTGGCTCTTGCAGTCACCAAGGCAAGATGAATCGTAAGAACTCTTGTGGAAAAGAAAAGGATACTTGCAGCTGTCCTCAGGGACATGTGATCAACAGCTGCACTGTCCGTAGAGTTTGCCTATGCATGATGTTTTTGTATTTACATCTTCATGACCTCCATTCAGGTAGGGTGCTCCTCTGGAAGCAGACTCGGGATAAAGTATCCCCTAGCAGGATCCACCTGGAACCATTTGGGAATACAGATGTATCCTGATACACGCCTCCTACACAGGAGTTACAGATGTAAATCACCTCTTTGCAGTAAGGAAGAAAAATAAATTAATCTTTCCCAAGCAGATCCCTGCTCTATATTGTCCTAGATGTATGAGAAATGTCTATTGATTCTTCATTTCTGAAAAGACCCCTGCATCATGCACCCTTTCCCAGAATGGTATGAATGCACTCCTCATCAGAACTTCCCTGCAGAAAATCCTTTCTGACAGGGAACACGCTCTGGTGTTAAATCATCCTCCCTTGTCATAACAGAGCCACAGATCACACTGGAAGACAGCTACATGGCTGCTCCTGTCATTTCACACTGCAGCAGAGACTGACCTCGGCTTCAGCTGAGAGCAGTGCCACTACCACACGCTGAGGCTGGCACAGTCCCAGTGAAGCCAAGGCACCAGGGAGCTCCTTCCTCTGCTTCTTCTTGGACAGGCATTCTCAGCAGCAGGATGAGGTTGAGCTCCTTTGCCTGGGCCCCCTTCAGACACGCTAGACATGCTAGACAGGCATGTCTGGAAGGGATGACTGGCTGCAGCTCTTTCAGATAGCTGGGAGCTAGGATTGCTGTGCCTTCAGATCTGTGTCTCTTCAGAGGTTTTATCACTGTAATTCTGGAAAAAAATAAATAAAATACTTGTAAGCATCCTCATCAAACCTTTAGAAGGTCTCACTTCTGTGAAATTTAATTTTCCTTGATTAAACTGCAAGATTTAAAAAGAATATAGTTCACTAAAATGAGAGAATCATGATGTAACTGAGATTGATGTTACCAATGAAACTCACAAAATAGTGATTGTTGCAATTGTTATGTTGTTAGCATGTTATTGAATAGAATAATTATGCATGTGATCATTTCTGAAGTGTGAAATTTCTAGCTTGCAGGAGAAGGGGATAAGTTGTAATGTTTAAATCATGTTTAAACCATGTTTAAACCAATGGATAAGGAGTTTGCTTAAAGAAATGAGAAGGTGATATATGGAAGATTACGGAAAATGGATCCCTGAGTGAAGGACATAGTATATTAACAAAATTTCCTTCTGTGCAATTAAAACTAATGTAAACTCTTACTTTTTACATATATATAAATATAGTATATGAATGTATATAAATATATGAATGTACATAAATAACTATGTATTTAGATAGATGACAGATAGAGAGACAGATAGACAGATAAACAGACAGAGGGACAGATTTTGCGAGGGACAGAAGGGCGGACAGAGGGACAGAGACAGAGGGACAGACGGACGGATGGACAGACAGACAGATGACAGATAGGTAGATAGATAGATAGATAGATAGATAGATAGATAGATAGATAGATAGATAGATAGATAGATAGATAGATAGATAGATAGATAGATAGATAGATAGATAGATATTGTGCCTCTGTGAAAAATCAATGGTTAAATGCTGAAGTCTGGTAAAAGTTTCCAAACAAAAATGATAATCCATGAAATTTTATGTCAAGTATAACCAGATGTACAACTACATTTTGCTAACTTCAATATCTTCTGAAAATGCAATTTTACTTCCAAATGTTCAAAAAGCATTTGAATGTAACTAGAAGAGCAACCAAACCAACATTACAGTCTGCACAGACTTACATTAATCTGCATTATTTATTGTCAATGAAGCAGTTTCATGCTTAATGATTTACAAATAGTAGTTCTGATTACTGTAAACCTCTCCAGGTTTGCCTTTCTTCATCATAATCTGTAGAGCATCTACATAAGTATTCAAGGCAAAAGTCTCTGTTTTAGAAGCCACAATTATTCTATTGAGTTGTCCCATTGAGCTAATTTGAGGTTTAGTGATTTTTTTTTATTATTTGGAGGGGAAAAAAAATCATTAAAACTATCTGTAGTCATGTTAGTGTCACAGACTACTCCTGTCATGTAGAAAGGGATATTTGGTGTGTGACAGTGAAACAAGATCCTTTTAACTTCTCTCAAAGGTTGCTTCTGAGCCTGCAGCTCTGGTCCTTCACAGTGCTCAAGCTTACACTTCCAAACAGTGGCCAGTTGTGTGTGAGCATGAGCCATGGATCAAGGTGTCTCTGAAACTCTGAGATGTGCATAGCCCTATCTCACCACCTGACTGGCTGAGTCAAGGATACGCAACTGTGTCAAACCAGAGTGGCATCCATGGCAGACAAGCCGCAAAACCCTGGAGCGAGAGAAGCTTACAGGAGAGAGTGTGGCACTGTTGCTGAGCTCCTGCCACTGGAAGGAATAAAATAAATTGACTAGTGTTTGGGAAGGGGCAGGGAATGTTGAAAAATATAGTCAGTACTGCCTCTGCTGCAGATTGCCCTTATAGCTGCTGGTGTTCTCCAGCGTTTCAGCAAGTTAGTTTGAACTAAGTATTGAAGGATTTATAACTAGAATTCTATTCATTTGTGTTAGTTCTAGCAAGCTTTCTGTACAGCAAATCTTGAAAAGAAAGCAACTTTAACTTCTGCATGTTCCGGTAAATATTGTGCATCCTCACTGGTTGAATGGATAGTGTCAAATTTTATGTTTTACTTCAAGAGGTTGCTAAAGGCCTTCTGGAATGTACTTAATCCGACAAGGTTTATTTTGAAATAAGGAACAAATTAGGATTTATGGATTGTCTGTACATGGGGGAAACAAATAGTAAAGAACCTATCAACTGCTGCTTGCTTTCACAACCCATGAATGTAAGGCTATCACACATCAGGCTAACATCACTTCAGTGGAGACACAGACACACACCAATAGAAATAATTTTGTGACAACATGGTGTGATTTATTTTGCATTCATGTTTTGGAAAATTGTTAATACATGTATACCAATTGCATTCTACATGTGTAAGCTTTTGGATACACAAGGAACTAAGTTGCAATCAGTTTCTGCTGTGCTCAACTTCTGGGACTTCTTTTTGTCCAGATAATGCCATTATTAGAAGACAGTGGTTTTATTGGTGTCCATCTGTGGATGCTTGTCAGGAGAGACCACACACAGTGGGTTTGCACTGAGCTGCTGCCACTAGTATTGATATGCATGCTCAGAAATGAAAAGAGATGGAAATTTGCTACAGTAGTACAGACCAGAGGCTTTCTTCTTTGCAGCCTTCTCTAAATAAAATAATAATTATTACTGCCTCCTGAAAATACTCAAATTATCTGGCATATATGTACCAGATGGATGCTTTTTGTTATTTTTTAAAGCAATGGAAGTACATTTCAGAGCTCTGAAAGCATAATACTTCATGGTACTTTATGTAGAAAGGGGAACAATAAAATACTGTTGCTAGCTTGTTAATGGAAATATTTGTTCATATTAGGCATTCATCAACACATTAATGTCTCTTTCGCTGGAAGTGTCCTGTGGCTATTCCTAGTGAGAAGGACTTGTCTGTTGCACTACAGCATAGTTAAACTCTCTACTTGAAATCCCACAGAAAAATAAATTATTCAGCAAAAGAACACTAATAAAAAGCTTGGGAAAAGGTACAGAGCTCTTCTAGGGTTTCTAGGGCTCACTGAACTCTTGTTGAATATACAAAGAATAGAATGGTACATCTTCATTTGAAGATGGGCTGCACAGGGAGGTGGAGT
>VXBA01000120.1:0-29006 GCA_013399895.1 Serilophus lunatus
CAGGAGTGGAAAAATACAGGCCCTCTCTCCAGCAGAGAACAAAGGGATACTTGACAACTACAGCAACCAACCAGGCAGCTGAGCCCATGTATGGTCAGAGCCAATGAGTGTGTAAGCTTTGTTTAAACCAGCNCAATGAGTGTGTAAGCTTTGTTTAAACCAGCTAATGATGAGATTAAGCACGGGGTTCAAATTGTCTATATAAGACAGCTCTGAATAAATACAGGAGAGAGTTCAGCCTGAACCTGGTCACAACCGCAGGATCGTGTCCCTCAGATTCTTTCACACTAGGAACCCGAATCACGGCGTCGGGAGCAGAACCCAACAAATGCCCATCTGTAACCTTTTGGACACCTTTTCTGATGTCCTGGAGGTGCAGGAGCTGCCGTGCTTCCCTTCCAGTCGGGTGCTGAGCCCAGAGACCAAGAGGGACCTGGGGGCCATCCTAGGCGCATGAGGGAATACTTAGAGATAGGCGCACACGAACCTAGATCCTTTGTGGGGGATTTGCAGTGGCTTTTTTCCAGGTGGCACGGCATCCATAGGGGTTCTCAGCAGCCAGGAACTGTGGGCACTGGTGGTTTGGTGTTTGCAGGAGGAAAGCCGAGCTGGTCGCACCAGAGCTTCTCTGCGGGCAGCGCCGAGGAGAGGGGTCCCAACCACCACACATGTTCACTTCTGGCACTTGGAGCCCGAGCAAAAATCACACGTGGCTCCCTTCCTCCTCCCCAAGATGTCCGCCTCCCTTCCCTGAGTTCTCTGTGTGCCTTTCCCAAGTGTGGTGGTTTAAGCCACCTTTTATCATCTAGGGGAAGGTTCAATAAAGGTGACAGAAAACTGAACAGAGTTTGCAGCAGGTGAACAGTTTATTACAAGGGGTTTCAATTAGGGAAGAAGGGATAACCCAAGGGGACCCCAAAATTACACAGAGAAACACTTGACACGCAGGGAAAAAAACCACAAAAGGGAAAAAAACAANACGCAGGGAAAAAAACCAAAAAAGGAAAAAAAACAAAAAAAAAAAAAAAAAAGAAAGAGAACTGTTCCCTCAGCTAGATGGCTAGCTGAAGAAAACAGGAGGGAAGGGTAGGAAAAGCCGTCTCTCTCTCTCTCTCCCTCCTGCTCTGCTGGTATCACTCCCCAGCCCTTCCAGGTCCTCTGAAAAACAGAAAAAAAAGTTAAAACGACTCCTTCCTACCACTTCTTCAAAGGGTGTAGCCATTTGAAAACAAGGCTTTTGAAGGGGGTGTAAGAGAGAAACCCCACTGAGTTAAAATTCAATTTTTCCTCAAATTTTTCCTGTTTCCCTGAAGCAGGGGGAGAGGGGGAAGCTGATATGAAGGCAGCCCTATCCCAGGCAGGGCAGGGGGTTGCCTCGGCCAGGACGGAGCGGGGCCAGGCCCAGGCGGCAACGGCTTTCCCGGGGCCCCTCCCCCACCACCCCCTGGCCGAGGCTGGGCGGCGGCTTATCGTCGGCTGTCGCCGTGCATGGCCCTGGGGCTGTCTTGTGCAGTGTAGCCCAGACAGCTTCTGTTCCTGCCCACTGTCCCCCTTCCCTGCGAGGTGTCCCTGAGGCCGGGGTCGGGCGGCAACAGCTCCTCGTTTCCCGGGGGCCGCCCCCCCCACCACCTCGGGCTGGAGGGCAGCGGCTCCTCACCTTCACCCTGGAGCACAGGCAGCGGCAAACCACCCCGGGCCAGCCTGGCTGGGAATTTCAGCACCACGGCTGCTGATGGTCAGCAACAGAAAGCTCGCCCTGGCACCATCTTGGCGCTGTGGCATCTCTGAGGTGCTGCAGCCATGAGAACAAAGGTGGTGCCTAACAACTGAACTCATGAGTTCTTCAACGAGAAAACACCGGAAACTGAGGTGGGACCCGACTGGCTGGACGAATGGGAAGCTAGCTTGGCCAGGAAGAAGGCGACGATATTCAGGCGACGATGGAGAAGGCTTAAAAGTCAAAGCACTGCCCCGCCCCGGTCTCTTTTCTGGCCGCCGCTGCTAGGAGAAGCATCACAGCCCCGGTGTCCAGCGCCCACAGGCCTCCACGGCGGGATTCCACCCATTCCTCTCACCCCGGGAGCCATTTGGCTAGCAAGTATTCTTCGGACAAGGGAGGGAGGGAGCTGGTTTTCACCTGTGTTTATGCTTTTCAGAGACTAAAGGGCCAGAAGTGCTTCCAAAGAGAGAGGGAAAAGAAGGAGACACCCTTTCCTACCCTTCCTCCCAGTTTCTTTCAACTAGTCACCTGGCTGAAGGGAACAGTTCCCTTTCTTCCTTTTGTGTGTTTGTTTTCCCTCCTGGCGTGTTGGGGGTCCCTCAATGTAATTCTGGGGTCTCCTACCTCCCTAATAATCCCTTGTAATAAACTGTTCTCCTGCTGACCATTCTATTCAGTTCTTCCATCACCTTTATTGAATCCGCCCCCCTGAATGCTAAAAAGTGGTCAAACCACAACAAAGGGTTACTTATTTTCAAGCTGGGAGTTGCTTCTGTGCTGAGAGAAATGGGTGGAATCTCACCATGAGGCCTGCGGGTGCTGAAGGACCAGAGCTGTGTGTTTTCCTTCAGAGCAGCCGAAGAAGAGAGCCAGGAAGGGCTGTTGCCCTCAGCTTTTAAGCCTTCTTGTTCTCGCATGTATCTCATTGCCTTCTTCCAGGCCAAAATCGTCTCTTCATTGGTCAGTGGGACCGAGCCACGCCTCGGTTTCTGGCGTTTTCCCACTGAAGAACCACGCGTTCAGGTCCCTGGTTGCCATCTTTGTTTTCATGGCTGCAGCACCTTAGAGATGCCCCAGCACCAACATGGCGCCAGGGCTGGCTCCCCCGCTGCCATCTAAAAGCAGTGGCCGTGCTCAGGTTCCCGGCCGGGGCCAGCCCAGGGCTGCTGCATCTGTGGCACTGCCCTGGCTGCTGCCCGTGCACCTCCTGAGTTGGGACTGAGGGACCCCACACACTGTGTGGGGAGGGAGGAGCAGGTAGGAACAGAGGCCGTCCCAGCTCTGGGATCGAGGGACCACACGCAGCACGAGACAGCCCCGGGGCCATGCGTGATGGCAGCTGGTGATCGGCCTCCGTAGCTGCCGCCACCCCTGCCCTAGGGGGGAAACAAGAAGGTGCGCAGGGAGGTACGGCAGAGGCGGAGGGAGCAGCCCGCCGCTGTGTCCCCCCCCCCCCCAGCCCACCCCCCCGGTCCCAGCCCGGGGGGGGGGGGGGAGGGGGCCCGCCGGAANCCGGGGGGTGGCGGGGGAGTGGCCCCGCCGAAAGCAGCCCCCCTTCCTGCAGCTCTTTTTAAGGGAAACTGAATTTTATAAACAGGTAAGTGGGATTTTCTTACACTCTTTTTCCCCCATCCCAAGTCCAAGAACACCCCTAAGCCCCCAAGCCCCCTTCGACCACTCCTCAGAGAAATTCCAGCCCCCCCGAACCAGTACACCAAGCACCTCTTGGGCACCCCAGGGATCAATGGGAGATCGAGGCGAAAAGGCCTCCAAAACCAGAGGTGTTTTCATTTCCAGCCCCAGCTCTTCGCTCAGCCCTGCCTCCTCACTGGTCCAAGGAGAGGAAAGGAGTTATTTTTTTCCATTTTTCTTTCCAACCCATCACATATACACATCTCCATCGACACCTTCTCTGGAGCCATGTGTGCCACTGCACATACAGGAGAAAAGGTGCGTGACGTCTGCCAACATTTCCTGTATGCTTTTGCTACACTGGGAGTGCCATGCCAACTAAAGACAGAAATGGTCCTGGCTATGTGGCCCAATGCACAAATGATTTTTTACAACTTTTGGGGGTCTATCATGTCACACGTATCTCCCACTCCCCCACAGGGCAAGCTATTGTGGAGCAGGCACATGGAACACTTAAAAATATGTTGCAAAAACAGAAAGAGGGAACAGCCATGGATGATATGAACCCCCATGAGTGACTGGCTCTGTATGTTCTTAATTTTTTAAAACAATGGGCTGACTCAGGGCCTCCTTTTGCTGAACATTTCATGTCTATGGGAGGAAGCCAGAGACAAGTAGAAGGGAAAGCAATGGTAAACGTTAAGAATTTATGTACAATCATCTGTGGGATCCTCCTGACCAGAAATAATGCTGCATGGATCCCACCACAACCCAAGACCAACGTGTGGATCACACTATCAAACATGACTGGACAGGATTTCATCTGTCTCACGACTGCATTGCTGGAAAATCCATTTCAAACATGCTTAGTAGGACTTCCAATAGTAATTTAATATTAGCAATGCTTAATCTCATGCACTTACGCTGGGCTAATTTTTCAGAAACTCTCCCATATAATACTAATATGGCTTTGTGGATAGAGTGCTTGCCTCAAGCAAATATTGAATCTCAGGGGTTAGAATTGTTAGGATCAGTATCTATGGATGTTTGTGTCGAACCTGTGTGTGAATGGTGTGTAAACAATACACAGAATACGGGCTGGATTAATATTCAGAATTTAAATGCAACCTTAGATGTATATAAAAATGAGATGGCCTGGTGCAATGCTGAAAGGAGCCATAAATAATATTGGACTCAGGCCCCGCAAATTGCCATGTGGTATCTTTTTAATATGTGGAGAAAGAGTATGCTCTGGCATCCCATCAAATGGCGTGGGACATCTGTGTCAGCTGACACTCCTGACTCCAAACACCTCTATGATCTTTGACCTACAACAGAAATCACATCAACAAAAAAGGGTTACACACACATTTTCAAGTCAGTGTGATGATTTTGGAATAGAGGAAGAAGAATTGCAGGTGGTATTTTCCCTTGGGTTGGTACTGCAGAAGCTTTAACAGAGTTAAATAAGCTAGGATGACGGTCAGCTAAACAAAGTAAGTCAACATCAATAGCTTTAAGTGAACTTTTACTAGATACTGATTCTATAAGGCATGCTATGCCTTAAAACACAGATGCTATAGTTTTTATTGTTAGCTCAAGGGCACGGATGTGAAGATTTTGAAGGAATGTGTTGTATGAATTTGTCTGATCAATCAGAATCTATTTGTAAGAGTATTCAACAGCTGTGGGAGCGAGTTAAAAACTGCAAGTTGATAATAGATGGAATTGATTAGAGAACTTGTTAAATAGCTGAGGATTGACAGGATGGACCAAATCTTTAGTCAAAACTGGACTGGCATGTATTGGTATATTTTTGTGTATTGTAACATGCTCACTGTGTTTAATGCAATCTGTTTAGTGTGTCATTAACAGATCTTTGAAGACTGTTTTGGTTGTAAACAAAAAAGGAGATGTGGGATCAATGGACAAATTTTCCTTATCTGCTGGATGAGATGCTATTGCACTTGCGAGCAGAAAAACCATGGCGTATTTAAACAGATCTCAAAGAACTAGGACTGCAAGACAGCACACTTGGAAGATTTTTGTCAAGGACTCTAAATTACTATAACTGTTATAATTACTAACATAATAGAAACTTGTGCGAGGTCCTAGAAGGAGCATGGACCTAATGAAGAAGTACTGTGGTAGGTCTAGTGTATATAAAATTTGCTGTAGCACTCAATAAAGGTCTTTGGTCATCAATCGGAGTCCGTGCCTCATACACCACAGAGTGCACCAGCAGTGAATTAAAGAGGTCTACATATGTTTTGTCTTGTGATGAGTGTTCGTAAGCAGAGGAAAGAAACTGCTCTTTTGGGTGAGTGAGTTTGGTCATCCACGTGAATGTGAAGGTAGAGCAGAGCAATGTGAGTGAACTGCAAAGGTAGTGAATAAAAGAGGTCTGCATATGTTTTGAACTGTAAACTGTTTCTAGGCAAATGGACCAATGGGTGAGTGAGTTTGGACATCCAAGTGAAAACAAAGGCAGAGAGCAAGACAGCGTGGATGGAATGCACAGGCAGTCCCAGAAAGAGGCCTATGTGCGTTTTGACGTCCAAGTGAAAACTAAGGTGGAGAGCAAGGCAGTTTGAGTTGAGGGCACAGGCAGTTAAAGAAAGATATCTGCCTCTGTTTTGACCTGTGAGCAGTGTTTCTAAGTACAGTCATAAATTGTATTCCTTGGGGTGAATTTGGGGGTTAAAATGAAAATGAAAGCGGAGAGCAAGGCAGTGTGGATGGAGTGCACAGGCAGTCAAAGAAAGACGCCTGCATGTGTTTTGTCTTGCGAACAATGTTTCTAAGCAGAAGGAGCAAGGTGCAAGAAAGCTCAGTGTTCTGGCACGTTTCTCTCTGTGAGGTATGCCTGCACAGTTGTGGGTTTGTATTCCCAGTGACAGTGTGTGGGGACAAGACTCTCGTAAAGAACATGCCTAGGAATAAACTAGCCACAGTTGCAGCATGGCTTTTGAAATGCCTTTTAATATAATTCAACAGTGTTTTTGAGACACCTGGAGTTCAGTGGGTTATCTGATTATCTTACTGTGTGCCCTCTGTTGCTCTGCATTAAACTACTGGGATTGGTACTGGCTGCTTTCAGGTTTTGCTGTTTAGAAGTTTGTCTTGCTTTGCCTAAATGACCTATGGTAAAAGCACTGGCTTTGAGCCCAGTCAGGTAGTTAGGCTGTGCATCCCTGCTGTTCTTATGTGAGCAACAGACATATTCATTCTATTATAAAGGTATAAGAAAAAGAAAAGAAACTAGAAGAATAGTTTATATGTATAAATAAAACCATTCTTTTTTGAATAGAACAATCTTCTTATACCAAGAAAACACTGTACATCTTAAAAACATCTACAAAATTGAAAAGCATTTACAAAACTAAATTTTAACATCTCGTTCAGTTCATAAAAGAGATTTTTATTTTAAACAGCAGCACATGCAACATTTTCAAAATATACATATTTGAAGAGACTACAATTCATTAACCAACTTACTGTGGTTTATCAATTGTTACAATTACATCTGGAATCAGACAGAGTTTCTGCATCATAGCCTTCCTATGAACTTGATGCTAACATGTTCATTGGTATAATTGTGCATGGAAAAAACTCCACACAGCTTGTCTATGTACTATCTCCTGGAGGTTTCAGCTAACCGACTAAGTATTTTAAATACAAAAATGTTATTTTTAACAAGTGTGGCAAGTCATGAAATTCAGGGAAACTCTTTATGCATGTAATAGACAAATTTAAGTGATTGTACACATCTCTGAATGAAGTTTTCTCAATCATGACTAATCCCAACAGAAGCAGCATAGCAGCATTTTGGTAAGGAAAAAAGACAACTTCTCCTAAAGCTTTCCCCTTTTATTTAGATGCAGAACGAAGGCTAAAACAATCAAAAGTTGCTTACATTTGTTTAGATAAGCCATCACGTTACCATTTTTCTTGTGTTTCACCGCAGCTTAACAAGTGTACAACGCTACATATAAATATCCTAACCCATCCATCCTTTATTAATTCACTGTAGAAATATTTTCTACATAAATCTGCTTAAAATATTATTTCAATGTAACATCTTGATAGGAAAAAAAACCCCACATCATCATAAGATTCAGTTTGCACATAATTTTCAATGCACTAGAACATTAATGAAGCCACTCAAATTATGGAAAATAACTTTGTTTTCTCATAGGAGGTGTGTGTTGTGCAAAGAGATTAAGAATAAATGGTGATCACTTCACGTCCACTGCCTCGGACCAGGAGAACTCTATCCAGACCTTCTGTTAGAACTTCCAGAAACTCCATGTCTGAATATCATTAGGTCAAGGAATATGGCTACAAAGGAAATCATTCAGAAGAGAAAGAAAATAGCCGGTAAAAAGTCAAAAAGTCTGACATATAATGCAAAAATTGAGTTTAACAAGTTCATCAGAGTTTTCCTGTGTCATCCTTCATTGTTCTGTTACATGGTTGTTCAAGTGGAAGTTAGGATTAACTTGTGTGAAATTCCTAGTTTTGCTCTACTTACCTACCGAAAAGATGAACATAAGAGACTTCAACATTAGTTCAAAATTGAGAAATGCTTTATATCAATAAAACCCCCTCATCACTATCAATATTTCTTTTAACTTTCTTTGTGAAATCAAATGTCATTTTCTTAAAGGTAAACTTATGCTTACCGTGGTTACTAATACAGGTAGACAGGCAATAGCACAATCACAAAAATCAAACCCCATTTCAATAAATATGGAATCAATACAGTAGAGGATACAGTTTTCATCCCCTTTTCTGTTTTTGGGAGGTCCAGGCATATTCAGGAGAACTAGCTGAGCATCCTGTGATTTATTAAGCACTACTCCATTGAGCTTCACAGCAGTGTGCATTCTTCTAACATTTGACTGATTTCTAGCATGCAAAGAAATATTTTTAAGTATTGTTGCAATACTTACATATTTGAATTATATGTTATTTATTTGAATCTTTAAGTTCCATCTATAAGCATAAAAAATACGCTATTTTCATGGAGACCAGTATTTGTACACATTCAAAATAAATGATAAAATGCAATACCTTTGAAAAGAACATTTAACTCTGAAATTCAAGCAGTTCTAAGCAGACTGTAAAAATGCACAAATCTTCTAGTTGTCGGTTATCTTTTACCAAGATGAATCAAACCCATGGTTTCAACAGAAGTTTAAAAGTTCAGTCAAAAACCACTGAGAATCCAGTTTATTGACTTACATAAAAAGTAACTAGACTTATACAAGAATTTCCAAACAAGGAAACTATAGGCATGTAATGGAAAGACTACAGTGTTTATGTTGTACAGTACAAGATTTTATTCATGTTCCTTTGGAAACATTGCAAAATTACTGTAAGCTGGTGAATAAAATTCAGAATTTTGAAAAAAATTACTAGTTTCTTCATGTCATAAGTGTAAGGCAGTAAGCACTGAAATGAAATTGAGCCTTTCCCCTTATGTTATAAACATTAAAAAATGTTTTCCTTGTTGCATCTACAAATATAATTGTTATAAATTTGTGCACAAGAAAAAGCTGTTAGGATTTCAGATGTCCTTATTTTAGTATCTCTCCTGCATGATTTAGTTGATTTTCAGAACAAAGCAAGAGTGTCCTTACAGTTCCTGTGAAACTGCTATCTGTGTAAAATTAGTCAAGACTGGAAATCAGTCATATACTACAGTGTGACAAAAATATCCAAATTCTACCATAGCTCATTTATGCAAATGAACTGCTGCCCAAAAGTAGATGCATTACTAAAAAAGAAATAACAGGCACTTGGCCTGAAATTTACTGGTCAGTGGAGGACAGCCCTAGCAATTTAATTGATTATCTCCCCTCTGGTAGCCCAAATCTTCCCCCCACAAGAGAATGACATTTCTAAAACCAAGTTTATCAGTCCCTCTTGAGAGATTTTCTATCACAGCGGTCATCTATCCTAAGAACAAACTGTAAAAAAAGAACACTTGAAGGTCAGTTTTTCAGAAGCAGAACTGCATCTTGAGAAGACCCAAAACAACTATGAAGAGAGGCAAGAGTGTATAACTGAAATGTATAAATAATGAAGCTGAAACACTGTTAAACTAAAACTAAAATGCAGGATGTACATTTGTGATAGAGCAGGCAAATTTCAGCACTGAAATAAAGGCACATTGAGGCTAACTAACAATCACTTAGCCTTTCAGCACTGGTAGAACTGAAATCATACATGGTAGACAAAGTAAGCTTCCTAAATTTTCCTAAGAAACTAACAAAATGAAGAAAATGCTGGACTCTGAAAAAAAGCAGAGTAGTCAAATGAGTTCTACTTGAGATGTATCCCATCTATGCCATTTTTGTGTGCTGTCATACCCAATGTATGTCTGAACTTACATTATTTTTATACATACATGGGTATAATAAGCAGGCAAGAACTGACTTTTGATGAAACATAAAGTTCCCTTTGTGAACAAATACTTCTTTTTGTCCAAGTAGTTATATTACAATGGTGGTTTATTTATCCAGAATAAATATGCATTCACTTTTTAATGTAGTTAATTAGAAAACTAAATATTACATTGGTGCAGAGGAGTACTGCCAAGTTTTACATTCTTACAGAAACTAAAACACATTTTGCGACTTACCTTGAATAGAAAGTTGATAATAGTTAAGAGAACATTAGCCAGTTACAAAAATGAACATTTTTTTCAGCGATGTGTTCTCACAGTATAATAAACAAGGAACAAAAGAATACATGCACTGCAAATTATGATTAGAAACATGCATACAATGTACAAGGACACAAGAAGCAGAGAACACAGCCTATGTTCCTTAAGTGAAATGAAACTTAGACTTACAGATTTCCCCATTCTCTATGTGAAAGGGAAGCAAACACATAGAAAAAAAAATTATGTTACGAGGTATCTTTTAAAGTCAACAATACTACTACACTGTACCAGCCCATCAACTTTCAACTTTAATTTCTAACCCAAATACACACAGTATTTTTCAAATACTATCTGAAATCTGCATCTTGTACAATTCTAAAGTAGTAATAAGAAATATTTGTAAGACATTAATAAAAAAACCCTAAGGATTAGAGTATAATGCAGCCCAGAACAATGCTTTAGAGCATGAGCAAGATGGTTTCTTGAAATTGCAGAAGACAAACTGCTTCTAAAGAGCTCAAAGCAAATCCACAAAACAACTTACGAGCTTAAGGTGTTGACTTTAAGTATGTTTTCTGACTCTGTTGTCTATAAGTCCTAGATTTAAGATATGTTTTCTTTATATATTAAGATTTCCCTTGACATCCACAGTTCTGGTTTCTTGAGGGACAAATAATTAAGCCTACGCTTCTAAATCCATTCTTCCAGAACTCAGAAAAATGCATGTGTGTCCTTAAAATCACAACATAAGGAGGCAATTCGTCATTGATTTTGTGTTTACTACATTGTTTTGACACAGGCAGAAGCTCTTATCTATTTAAGAAAAAGACATTTAAGAATATTTAAGCAGGACATTCTTAATATAGCAAGACACGCATATTTGCACAAGTTGTATACTGCTTTAATTTACAGGATAAGGGTTGAATGTCCATGAAAAACATCAACAAGAAACCACAAAAACAACTCAAACAAAACAAACAAAAAAACCCACCAAAACCCCACATACTAAAACACGACCAAAAAAATATCCACCCAAAACCAAAAGCATAAGCTAAATGTGTTGAAAGACTTATCTGCTTCTTTGGCATTCCCTCCAGTCCAACAAAACACAACAAATAAGACAGGGACAAACAGAGTAATTTCTCATCCGCAGGAAGAGAGAAAAAAGCAAGTTGTCATTAACCATTTTATCATAGATGCTTTCTGGTACAATGCAGAAGTTGTGTTTACAGCTTGAAGTCTGTCATTTAAAATCCATTCACTACATTCTTGTGAATGATTCTTTACAGTCATTATTATTCCACTCAAGTCCATGCAACTTTTGTTAAGGATGTCATTTAAGTGAAAAGATTATTTTTGTATTCACTTTTAAATAAACCAGAATCTCTTAAAAAACAAACTCCAGAAAACAACCAAAATAAACAATCCTACATATTAAAATATACACAATGAAATACAAATCACGGAACATCACATGTATACTTACGGCTTCATGTTGAAAATATCTTTAAAGCCAGACACATTTGAATCTTTGCTTTTATGTTTTTCCACTACAAACTTTTCTTTAGTCCAGGTCATTTGCACTTTTTCTGGCACAGCAGCAGCCACACTTGCTTCAACTGCTACAGCAGAGTGTGAGGCAGTGTTTCTATCATGGATCAGCTGGGCCTGGCCACAAAACAAATAATCACCACAAGATTCAGCCAAAAAGAGCATTTGCAAATTACATATTCTGAAAATTTTGAAAAGGAATTTCACAGCAGTGAACAAAAGAAGAAAAACACACCTTGCTTTGTGAACAAATACCAGACTTCAGCATTAAGTAAAATTGCTTGTGAAAACGTGCTTATTTGTTTATATTTGTAGGAGTACTTCTGACCTGGAACATTACTTTGTAATGAACTAAAGTGAGGTTGAATCCTACCAGATGGTACTTTATTATAAACACTGAGGTGTCTTGCTAGTAAAAACTTGAAAGCCAGTGCTCTCATTGTTCATCAGTTATATTATTTTCTCAGATATTATTGTAAACACTATCTATTTCACACGCCTTTAGCTGAACTAACACATGACTTTATGAACCTATTACAGGACGGCTGAATTGGAGGCTAGCTATAGATTTAGATTATTAGGTTAGATTATTTATGCATGCAAGAGCATACTACGTAAAAAAATCCAATCAATCTAATGAGGAAGGGACCTTCTCTTCCCTTTTAATAGTAGAAACCCAAAGCAACTTCTAGAACATAATATTGTTCTTCTGACATGCATATGCACTTTTGTGTTCTCCATTTTTCCATTGCTCCTTTTGAGGAAAAAAGAATTGAATATTTAACACATTATTTACTTACATACTTTTCTTGTAATACTTCGTCCATAGGCTTCTCTATTTCCATCAAATGCAACACAAATACAGTACCTTATATTCTTAAAATTACAAGTGAATTGGATTTGGGGGGAGGATTCTTTTTGTGGTTTGTGGCTCTTTGTTTTGGAGGTGGCATTTCTTTTGTTTGTTTGTGTGTTCTCTAAGGTATCTAACAGTTCTGAAAGCTATTCAGAGACTTGTTAAAACTTAAGTTGAAGGTCGTGTTCCATCTAGGAACCTCAATTATTCATGTTAGACATAGTTATGTCCCTCCACAGATGTGATGATTCAGTACAATCAACTTCATTCAGGTCAATCAGAAGCAAAACCAAGCAGGCAAGAATACAACTTTTGATCTCTGAACAGCAATTCTACTAGTGGTTCACAAACTCTAATTGCAGCTGGTTTGAAATGCCTTTAAGCTTCTGTATGTTCCCTAAATTATTTCCCTATTCCCTATCCTTGAGCATTCCCAAATCCTAGAGTAAAATTTTGAGGTTTGCAAAAATACCTATTCATTTGACAGTCTTCCTATGTCTACAGATGATTAAATCAAGACCACTGTGAATACAGGTCTACCATGAGAACAATCCAACAAATACATGCCAATACTGTAAATACCATGCAGCAGCATGCAATGGACTAAAATTTCCAAGTAACAACTGCAAGATGAGTTCAGTACAACTACACTTTAATGGAAGACAATTTTCCATTTTTAGAAAGATAGTGAGGCCAAAAGAAATTCTGGACCTATAAAATATGTTTATTAAAATGCAAAGACAACAAAGGCACATTTTTGTTAGTGCTACTTTAATATCAAATTAAATAAATAGAGCACATGTTCTCATACTCCATGAAGAAGGGGAAATAGCACTTCTACAAACTAGGTTACACATCCTTAGATATGAGCAACACTTCAAGTGCACACTAAAACCACTGATTACATCAGTCCCTTTCCTTTCAATGTCACCCCATAGAATGCAGTAATGACATTTAAGGGTTAATAATGGCTTGCACATAAACAGAGAAATCTCCTTAAAAGATCTAGTATATCAACACGGTCTCCAAGAGGCTTCAACACTTCAATATAGGAACTATAAAGGAAGTCAGTGGTTGTGAAAATATGAAATATACTTGTTAATGAAACTGTGCTTCTGGCTCATAAGAAAAGCAGGCACTCTCAGAAATGTTTCTTTTATGGGAAATGAGTGGGAGAAAAAGAATGTAGCTCATGTTGCAGAAGCATCATCTTAAAAAAGAAATTTGGAAAAATAGTAAAATTAAAATTTATGAAGAACAATGAGTGATTAAGTTGCCCATGTATAGTTGAATTTGCAATAGCAGCACTTCAAGTGTTGCAATGAGAAAATATGTCTAACCAGCACTATGTCTAACTACCTCCTCCTCTTGATAATCATTAGTCAGCAGTGCCTGAGCATCTTGGCCAATGGACAGTGGACTGGAGTAGCTTTTCCTTCTGATTGGACCTCGAGATTCATCAGTGATGCTCTGAATCTGGGACAAAAAGATTACCAGACAAAAAAAAAAAGGTCTACAGAAAAAAAGCAGATAATCTTATTATTTGTCATTTAAATAGATGAGATGTGGTATCACAGCTTATGAGGCTTTTTTACATGCTAGGACTTAGCTATGAAGTCTCTTTACATATATTTGTGAAAACATTAAGCCAATTGAGTCCTTCAATCTATATGGGAAGCTCAAATACTTGTTTGAGATGGTGATGACTCTTTGTATATGTATATATTGGGATGAATTTATTCAATGAAAAGTATGAGAAAAATCTAAGAATGTGAGAAAGCTATTTCAAACTCTAAAAACCAGTGATTCACCAACTATAACTGTGTTCCTCACTTGTATGCACCGAAATTTTCATCAATCTAACCAACAGCACAAGCCAACACAACGTAGTGGTGGGATGGATGTTTACCTTCTCACCGGTCGCACTATCAATGCCTGGCCCAACAGTTCTTAGTCAGGATTAGTAAGAGAAGGAAGCCAACAGCCACCAGAAAGGGAAGCAAGGAAGTGAATGAGGCCTATGTCTTCTTTCATCTTTGTAGCGCTATTGTCAAGTCAAATAAATGTCTTTGGCAGTTGCACCTAAGTTTGCATATCTTACGCTTTGCAAGCATGTACGATATTTACACTTGAATAGAAGCAATTCAACAAAGTTTCTCAAAAAAGGAAACAAAAGTCTGATGAGTTCTTGATTCCCAATTCCACAAGAAAACCTAGAAGCAAGATCAAATTAGTTCTATTTTTAAAAATTGACAGAAGGAAGGGTGAGAGTGATTGCACAGGGATAAAAGCACACTATGAGGCAAACAGCAAAAGAATGCTGTACAAAAACAAATTGCTCTCTTCGAGAAGGCCTTGTTTGAAGGCATACATGTACAAAAGTGAGGTTAAAGTACTGATCTTGGTGGTAACAGGAAACCAAATTACACTCACTATTCAAAGCTGGAATATCAGGTTATATTTGAATATCTGGAAACAGATAATGAAACCAAAAGCAATGTTATTTTGAACTAGTGATACTGTCATGAAAGAAACATTTTGGAGGTCATAAAAACACCTGGTATAGTCCAGATTCCAACAAACTTGGAGCTGCATATATGGTATAGACTACAGAGCATTAGTTCCTTGTGCTGCTTGATAAACATTCATGTGGAAGTTAAATCCTTTGAAATATACAGTAGATTGATTAATTACTCAAACTCCACTGGAAAAATACTACTGTTCAATAAATGAACAATAACACTGAATAAGCTGTACAAAAAAGTTTGATTTTTTACTGAAAAGATGTTAGGTGGGATCAAATCAAAAGAGCACTACTATGACATGGATAAGAAAGAGGATTTACATCAGCATATTGCTGTAGGAATAATAGGAACCTTAAAAACATCCTTTTAAGTGGAAAAATTAATAGAGTGAAAAAAGAGGAAAAATAAAAATAAAAAGAAAAAATCATAAAAAAACCAAGCTGCTTGGACTTGTAGGATTAAAAACAAAAAGCCATAAGAAAATAAAAATCCCTCTTTTTTGCAAACAAGCAGTTTAACATTGTGATGACAAAGCCAGAGAATTTACTACCTTTTACATCAGTAAAAAGTGCTGATAATAATGAAATAGGTATCAGGATTGATGACAGAGTAAAACCACAAGCCAAAAGAAAAGCATTTAAAAGTTACAAATATTCATGAAAATACAGTTGCATGAAGTTTGTTCATACAACATACAAAATAATAAGGACAAGGAAGCAGCAAATATAGCATTCCTATCTTGGTATTACAGGATGAAAGGTTTGTTGGCCTAATTTTGCCTCCACAAAGAAATCAGTTGATTCATAAAACACTCAAAATAATGCAGAAACTAAACAAAACAGCCAGTGTGATTTGAAAATATTTGTATTGTATTGGATGTATTGTACAGTGTTGTGTGTTTGTAAGTCATATGAGGAGTGGCTTAGGAAGTTCGTGTTATTTAGCCTGGAGAACAGGGGGCTCAGGTGAGACTTTATTGATCTACTCAGCTACCTGGAAGAGATTGTAGCGAGGTGGGGGTTAATCGCTTTTCCAGAGTAACAAGTGACAGGACAAGAGGAAATGGTCTTAAGTTTAGATTGGGCATGAGGAAAATTTTCTTCACAGAAAGGGAAGAAGTGGAACAGGCTGCCCAGGGAAGTGGCTGAGTCACTATCCCTGGAGGTATCTAAATGATGTGTAGATATGGCACTCAGGGACATGGTTTAGTGGTGAACTTGGCAGTGTTAGGTTAGCGGTTGGACTCAATTTAAAGGTATTTTTCAACATAAATGATTGTATGACTCTAAGACCAAATGACAGCCAAAGACAATCAGTCCAATTACACAACCATGAACCTTAGCTACTGATGTCGACTGGAAATGCTCTAAATACATTCCACACTAATGCTAAAATGTTTTGGTAATTAATATTTGCACTCATCTTAATGAAAAAAGGAAAACTCTTAACATCTGTTCAAATAAAAAAAATTATTTCTTTCCCCATATTACTTTAACATTGCAAGTGAAACCAGTTGTAGAGAAACACATACTGCAACTACAAAAGGTTATGACTAGTTAGAAACTGATTAGAAGTTACAGCCAAAAATACTACTTTAAGATTTTTTCACAGAACATCTTGTCAGGGCAAAGTCCCTACCTCCCTTTGCCTTTCGTTCTTTGATAGCTGCATCTGTTTTAGCATTTGAGAACGCTGTTCCATCATAAGTGTCTTCTCATATGTGAATGCAGAAATATCGTTTTCAAACTGCAAAACAAATTGGCATTAGAAACACCAGAACAGAAGTACTACTTAGAAGAACACATTTAGACCATGTACCACACTCATTCATTCAATACTGGATATATTTATGGCATTAGAGTAATACCAAACATATAATTGATCAATCAGTTCTGTCCTCATTCTTAAAACTTAATCTTCAAACAAAATTTCACACAGTGAACTATCCTACTATAACATTATTATTGTGGTTTTATCTAAATTTTAGGTACTTGCAATAGACTTTCCGCTATTCTGTTCCCACTAGGCTGAAGAAGTGAGAAAGAGTTTAAAGTACTTATTTAAACTGGGTTTGCATTGCTGCCCTATTTCAAAATACTGATTTTTCTGTCAGTAATTTTCTTCAGAAGTAATTTAAATAATCCTTAAAATTTGCTTTATGGTTGACTAGCATGATAAATCCTTTTGATAGGTTTTGGTCATTCTACAAACTAGTGGTGGTAGAAGTATTGAACCAGTTGACTCATCTTCAGCCCACTTCAGAATGAGTAACAGTTTTAGGGTCATTTTTTCTTGTGCATCTTATGTTGGATTATGCTGGTCACCTATGTGTGCTGGAAATGAAGTCCTTAGTTGCCAAAAAAATGAGTCTAGACAGACTACAGCTTCAGTCCTTTTCCTTTAACAGTTTACAACCCATATTTAAAAAAGGAAAAAAGTTACAATATTCATTTTGTCACTGCCTGACTTGTGAATCTGTAGCTATATGGTCTTGCTGTTCAACGCTGGCTGAGGCTGGCAATGCCAAAAACAACTCTCTCATTGGAGCTTCAGGATTCCTTATTCCATAGAGATAGTCATACATCAGTTGGAAACACAGACATGTTCATCCTCTCTCATGACCTATGTCACAGTTTATTAAATTAAGCACATTCAGCCTTCCACTTCACTGCCTGCTAAAAATTCAAACTTTCTTCTTCCTGAATGAAGTATCGCCATGGACCAGGTCTCATAAATAAAGTAAGCATTAACAAAAATCAAAATAGTGCAAACTACTTGACAAATCCTTTACACTCACCAGCATGTACACTAGCATTGTGATATGGTAAGATTAATGATGCTTGATTTCCTGTTCCTGATGGGACTGCAACCTTTCCGCTTCTATATTTGAGCTAACATCTCTTCATTTGAAAAAAGCTGAATCTGTTTTTCCAAGTTTAGGCCCAGTTGCAGCTTAAAAATATGTAATAACATACCATTTCAACAACTTCCACTTGAGCATTCAGTCTAAGATGATATAAGAACATCTGAAGATCCTTCTTCATTTGAATGCTATTATCATCCATTTGAGCAACAGTGAAGATACGCATTTTACATTTTCTCCAAACCTACAAGACACAACAATTTGTAACACTGGGATAGCTATCATCACGCTTCATTCTAACAAGTGAAGGAATATTTAGTAAGACATGCTTAGAACCACTCATTGCTAGAAAATTAAATCCCAGCTATTTGCTGTGCTTGCCTTGTGTTGTCGAAGGAGAAAAGGCAGTAGCATCAGCATACCACCATCATGAACAATCCACCACACATCTATGTTTCCTTCAGTAAAACGCTCTTGATTTGTTGGGAATAAGTCAATATTTTTAGCCACCAAAAGTGCTTGCTGAGCTGCTGTTGTTTCTCGCACAGTATCTACAGAAGAAAACAAGACATTTAATCAAGAAATTCTAGTTTTCATTCACAGGTTTTGTTTTAAATTCTAAAACTTAAACCCCTCCAGATTCTGCTAGGTGTCTTGGTTCTGGCCAGGACATGGTTAATTTTTTGCAGCAGGCAGGAGGGAGTGTGGCTAGGACCTAAAGGTTAATCTATAACCTCAGTCAATGCTGAGGGCGGGGGAAGAATATATCAAGGACAGGGAGTTCCTTCTGGGCAAGTAAGTGTAGGGCTAGTACTTAGCAGGAGGGAGCGGTCCGGTGGTGCTGGTTCCCAGCTGGAAGGGGCACTTGAGCTGGTGTGGCTGTGGTTGGGTTGAGCTCCATGGTGAGCATTTTTGCATATGAATCAGTCTTTTATACATTTTTTGTTATTAATATCGTTGCCATTATTGCTTAATTTTCTTACCTCATTGCTGTTTTCGGCAAATTGTTAACCCATGATCTTTACCTTTTGTGCCTCCAGTTCTCCTCTCCAGTCCACCACAGGGGACAGGAAGCGAGTGAGTGAGTGGCAGCATGGTTTGGAGAGTCTCGTAGGAACACCAAATCAGGGAGTACCACTCTTAAACTGTAACAGTCTTTATTTGGCACCCAATGTCAGACACAAAGGGTTGGGATTGCAACAGATCAACCCAGAGGGGGTTGGAAACAAATTTGACCTAAGCATATTAGGTGTGGAGCCACTGGTCACAATGTTGCTTGATCTATTCATGTGGGTGTGGTACCTAACCCCATATGTGCTCCTTGTGGTGATATTTTTCAGAACATGGAGAGGGATCAAGATTGCTTTGTTGCTATACTGTGTGATATCAGTTTATGGTATGATAACACTGTAATGGGTTGAAAAGGAAAATAGAAAGAAAATAACTCCTTTCCTCTCTCCGGTACAAGAGGGGGCGGGGCTAAGCCCAAGCCGGGGCTGGTTTCAGAAGCCTTCTCACCTCGATCTCCCATTGATTCCCCCAGGGGGCCCAGGAGGGGCTTGGAAAAGGGACACAGAGACCTGGGGAAGGGGAGGCGGGGGGACGCAGAAGCCGGCTCGGCGGGACGGACGGGGGGGAGCGGAGGCAGCGGTGGGGAGAGAGAAGGGAACATGTGTCGAGGCGGGGACCCCCTCTCCTCAGAGAAGCTCCGGCACGACCAGCTCGGTTTTCCTCCTGCAAGCACCAAACCAGTGTGACCCCCGATTCCTGGCTGCTGGGGACCCCCCTCTCCAACCTCCATGTCCAGCTTGGTTTTCCTCCTGCAAGCACCAAACCAGTGTGACCCCCGATTCCTGGCTGCTGGGGACCCCCCCCACCGCTGCGGACGCCACGCCGCCCGGAAAAAGCCACCGCGGACCCCCTACCAGAGGATCTGGGTTCGTGTGTTCCTATCTCTAAATTCTCCCCTCCCTTTTACTCCTTCAGGTCTGTTACAACAGCTTTTGATAATTTTGAATTCCCTTTGGATGTTAAAGAAAGTATGACCTTGTTGCTAAGTCAACCAGGTCTCCTCAGTGTGGTCTATAACATGTCAAGAGATTTCTAGGGAGTTTATTGAAAGATCTGCCTGAGGGTGGACAGCCATGACTGTCACAGAAGGTGTGAGAAAATGGGTCAGCTTTTGACAGATTATCTGCTGCAATGGTTTGGAAGTTCACCCCGAGCAACTACAGGACCCTGATAAAATAACAGCACCTAAAGCGAGGTGTACAATTATGGAACATACTGGGCCCTGACTACTATTTATATGGCATTGCTCAACACTAGAAAGCACCCTCAGAGGGAAGAGAAGGAAAGCAGACCAACAGGCACTGTGGTCACTCAAACTGCAGCTGAACCAGAGGAATAACACGTGCCAGTAGAAGTTGCCTTTATACAGAAGAAGAATTCCAAGACAACATCAATCCGAAGAAGCATGGCCCTTAAAACAGAAGCAAGAGGCAGACATAATCACCTGATCCCTATCTCCAGGTAAGCTCCTGATGACCTGGCTGCTCTGACACTGGGGGAGGGGCCACAGTACCCAAATCATGTTTAAACAGCTACACAGAGACTCCATTTTGGTGAGAGAGTGCACATGGGTCACCCAAGGCCTGGGAGTCAGGCCTGGTGCCTGGAGATCCAGCAATATGTGACTTGTGGTAATTATTCTTCTCTCTTCTTTCATCTTTTCTCCTTCACTCTTTTTCTCTTTTCTCCGTCACTCTTTTCTTTCTCTTTTCTTCCACTTTCTTTCTCTTGTAGGTGACTTTAAACCAATGGAACTTGTATTAAGCAGAGTTACTGATTGCTTTAGATTGAGTGGTTTTGTGGACTGTGTCTTTGTTTGCTAATGCTTTTTCTTGGTGGTATGGTGTTCTCATAAACCTTTTTTTTTTGCCAAAACACCTATTTTCTTACTCAAAGAAATTCTCTTAGAGAAAGTATGATACCATTTTCTCCAGATGTGTTTTTGTAGAAAATAAACTTTTAAAAGATTTTAAAGCCAAAAATAAAAGGAATTTTCCCAGTTAAGCTCATATAACCTCTACAGATGTTCATATCACATTTCCTCCACACAGTAAATACATTACTTACATAGTTGTATTATAACTGCAAATGAGAAAGTCAATAAACACATACCAACAAAATTTTTCCATGAGAAATGATTTTCTGTCTGCTTCCATGACTGTGGCCATGCCATCAGGACTGTGTTGTGCTTCATCCCTCCTAGACCAGCTGACTGAATCAAACAGGATATTCCATCTCTGAAGCTGGGAGACACCACAATCTGGCAAAATCCTTTAGTTTTTTCTACTCCCATTAAGGCTTTAACATTCTGCATAAGAAAGATCACACAAGGGAAAATACAATCATCAACACTGATAATAAACACTAGAAGGAGCAACAGCACTAAATAACAGTAAAACTTTATCAACAATGTATAAGTAACATCCAGAAATCACTAATTCCAAAAGAGTGAACGTGATTCTTTGAAAACTAGAGCACAAAACACTACCTCCCCAAATGACACCAAACACAGTTTTTTTCATTATTCAACCTTATATTTCCAAAGAAGAGTGAGTAAGACATGAGTAAAACATAAATAAAGTAACACTGCTTCAGGTAAAGTCAAAAAAACTGTCTGACAAAGCAACATATGGTTGGCATGACAAGTCTTTCTTTAGGAATTGGAAAGGTTTGGAAAAGTGTGATGCCAAGTACTTTAGAAAAGGTCACCAAAGTTCCTTAGACACCTTCAACATTAAGAGGCTGATAATGTATCAGCTCCCAATATGGAAAAATAGATGTACAGAAGATAATTTGAACCACTGTTTAAATAATGACAACATAAACAGATCAGATTAAATATCCCACATTCCTTTAATTTCCACATGGCTCTCCTTTATTTAAGTATTGACAAACATGCAGACACATAACCAAGTAATTTAAAAGTAGTATTCAAAATGGTATCAAGGTTGACTAGGGAATATCAGCTTTGGCATTTACCATTTTCTGCTTAAATAATTTTTAAAAATCCCATCATTATCAATTACTTGCGTGGGAGATCAGTGTGGTTTCAGAAGGAAGAGACAATACATCAGTATTTGGAGTTTTAGAAACAACAAAATTTCTGTCAAAAATAATCAGGAACAGATTTGATCACAAAATGCCTGTCACTGCCTCAGTGTGGCTTCACATTAGAAACTGCTTAATAGAGGAGAAAAGCCTTTAGAGAATTTGCTAGGCAAAAATAACAATCATCTGTGCAAACAATACCTTTGAGGGCCTATCAGTTTAAATAGATGCTTTTTTCTTTTCAAAGACAGCCAGAAGAAGTCTTGATTACCTACATGTCTCCTAGAAACACTTTCTGGTTTAAATTTTATAGAACCAATGAGGCCTCCAGATGTTCAAACTTGTACAATTTATCTTCATTTCCATTTTAAAAGCAATAGTTTTCTGAACCTTAACAGCAGGTCTGCCTTTCTAGAAAACTCATGGATTAGGCCTCCTTTAAATTCATTCATTTTTCATCTCTTAGAAACATAGCTGACTTTAAGTTAGAGAAACTACAGCTAACATTTCAAATCCTCATGGGTAAACAATTACTGTTTAAAGGGTTTTTCTTATTTCATAGGCCGATTTTGTATTCTCTGTCTTATTTTCTACTCACACATGTTGATAGTAACAGCTGAGTAACAATTACTTCCACAATATATCATTCCTAGACTTTCCCCACCATGTTTTCAAGCTAATTGCTCTTAGAGAGCCTTTTCATGTGATGCCAGGCAGGTCATCTGGCTTTATATTTTATTTTAAAAACCACTATGGACAAGCCTGCATACCAAGAGGTATTCAGAAAAAGAACACTGGGAGAAAATGGGCAGTTAGCTAAATCAAATCCACTTCAGCATCACAAATGCTCATCGATTTTAGACGTACTAGGTCTGAATAAATCACAAGTGGTTTTACACAGCTTTGTAGACTATTTGGATCAAAATAGTAGACATATCAACTGATAATCTTTTGAACAACACTGCAGAAATTAATGTAATTTGGAAGACATAATGGCAATCAAAACCTACTTTTGGATGTTTTATTCAATAAAATACAAGAAACATGGTATTTTCATACAATGTTTCCCCATTCTATAAAAGTAGAAGTAGGAGAGTGCACACAAAAGCAAATACAATTGCTATTATTAAGGAAACATTCAAATTAAATTCACTTGTATTTGTAAACATAGTTAGATGTCATCTTAAAAGACAACTCATCATTTCTTTCTACCTCATCCTACTGTCCACTGTAGCGGACAGTTATGCACTTTAATAATATGAGACAAAACAACACAGAAGTAGTTAACAACCTTTATTATGTTTTATATATATACGTATATAAATAAATACATGTATGTTTTCAAAATGAAAAGTAGAAATCCAGAGAACAAAACCACAGAATAACCAAGAAATTTATTCACATCAGAACTATCCCTTCCCTGAATGTTCTTGGGTTCAGTGAAATCTGTGATGCTGTAGGGAGCACTCAAACCCTCTTTGGAGGCAGAGGAGATGTAGTTGCCCTCTGGTGGCCACCAAGGGAGCAGGAGCAGGCAGGAGGACAGCTACTCACAAAGGCCAGCAAGAAACAATGTCTGAACTGCACTGTCGGTCCAAGGAGAGGGATAAAGAAAAAAAAACAACAGGAGCCGGATGTTGGAATACACCTGCTGTCTCCTTCTCTCCACAACCAGGATCAAGAGACAGGGATGAAACTGCACCATGTGAGTTCCATCTGCCGCTGCCACTGAAAGAAAGCCTGCCTGAACGCTGCACTCTCCGTATCCAAAAGAGGCTGGAAGTTGTGAGTGCTTGCCTTTTAAAACCTCATTCATTTCCACTTTCCAGTCTCCCACCAGTCCCTGCATACCAGGCCTCCCATCCCAGTAGTGCCCCATGCGCCCAGAAGTCATGCAGGCAAGGAGCTGCCCCAGCCTGCACCTGGCATCGGGCCCATGACCTGTGCAGCACCGTTACCACCATCAGCCTTACGTGGTAGCAGGTACCTGTTGGGGCTGGCACTACACTGCCACAGAGTGGGCTGCCCCAGAGCCCCCCCCCCACGGCCGCGCTTGGACTGCAGTGGGACAAGGGGGCCACTGGCACAGTTGGCCCCAAGGCTTGCCAGGCATCTTTTGCCAGAGGCTCCAGGAAAGGCTTCTATCCTTGACTGCAGAGAGCACGTTTCTTATGTCTGGTCCTGTCCTGACTGGGCCAAGAGCTATGAGAAGTCTCATGTTTGATCTGTTCAAAGGCTTGTTGCTGCTCAGGCACCCAGTGGAAATTGTTCTTCTTGCGAGTAAAGAGAGGTAGAGAGCCCCTCTAAGTAGAGAGGGCTCACAGTCTTATTATATTCTGGGATGTGCATCCTCCAGAAGACAATGGCACCTAGAAAAGCCTGTGTTTCTTTCTTGCTAGTCAGTGGAGACATTGCTGTGATTTTGTTCATCACCTCTGTTGGGATTTGACAGCATCCATCCTGTCACTTCACTCCCAGGAGCTGGATCTCTTGTGCAAGTCCCTTGACTTTGCTCTGTTTGATGTCAAAGCTGGATTCCAGGAGAATCTATATGATCTTTTCTCCTTTCTCAAAGACTTCTACTGTGTTTCCCCACACAATGCCATCGACGTACTGCAGGTGTTCTGGAGCACCACCTTTCGCTAATGTGCCCTGGATCAGTCTGTAGCAGATGGTGGGACTGTTTCCACCTGTGAAGCAAACAGTTCCAGGTGTACTGCATACCCCTCCAGGTGAAAGCAAACTATCATCTGCATGGTACTTCTAAGGGAATGAAGAAAAATGCATTTGAAATATCAAGGTGGCAACCACTTCACTGCCTTGGACTCCAGTTCATCCTGAAGCTCCAGCATGTCTGGCACAGCAGCACTCAGTGATGCAGTAACTTCATTCATGCCACAATAGTCCACTGTCAGTCTCCATTCTTCATTAGACTTACGTATGGGCCAAATGGGACTGTTGAAAGGTGAATGAGTCTTGCTGACCACCCCTTGGCTCCCCAGCTCATGGATTATCTTGTAGATGGCTCACAGCATCTCTCTTTGTGTGGCACTACCGGCAATGCACTGGTGGCAATTCAGCACTTGCTAAATTGGCATCTGCCAGTTGGTGGCAATTGGCACCTGCCGTTTGTCACCTTTCAGTAGTCCACAACAGAAGGTTTTCTGAGAGGCCAGGAAATGTATTCAACTGCCTAATTCTGTCTGTTTCCACGGCAGCTAGTCTAAACACTCATCTGTGTCCTTTCAGGTCTTTGAAGTACCAATTGCTAAGACAGTCAATGCCCAGGATACATGGGACATCTGGGCTGGTCACAATGGGGTGTTTCTGTCAGTCCCTCCTGGACAAGCTCACTTTAGCCTCTACTACAGTCAGTTCTCGGGAACCTCTTGTCACCTCAGCAATGGAAATAGATTCCGACCTCCACATGTCCTGATGGCATCAAAGCGCACTGGGCTCCAGTGTCCACTAAAGCTTGATACTTTTGTGGTTCTGATGTGCCAGGCTATCGAATCCACACAGTCCAGTAGTCTTGACTGTCCCTTTCCTTTACCTGGCTAGAGGCAGGGCCTCTCTAACATCAATCCCAGGAGCCATAATTTTCCCTTTCCTGGGAGTTCATGCAAGAAGAGCTTTCCAGTGGGTCAGATAGGTCATAATTCTGACTGTTGTGCCTTGCCCTGAGCCCACAGGACACTAGCACCACACTCATGTTTACTGGCTTCCCTTTTTCTTTCTCCTTCAGCTCCTGTACTCGGGCTGCCAGGACACAGGTAAGTTTCCTACCCCACCACCTCCTATCTTCCTCATGGTTGAGAATGAAATACCACAGGCTGGTTTGCAAAAAGTACCCACTCTCTCTTGCTGGGGGATGTCTGGTTCTGACTTTGGGGCCTCTGGTTTGCACTGGTACCACGTCCTGTTTATTCTGGATTTCTTTGAAGTTGTTGGCCATTTCTTCCTGAGACTCCGTAGTTCTTCAGCCAACAATTCCACAGAGGCTACCTAGTGTCAGGATATGGGATGAATAGTATCCTCATATGTTCTTGTTTTCTTTATCATTTTGCCAATGGTTTCCTCTGCATTTCCCCATTGGAATATGGCTAAGAATTGGATGTATGCCCTGGGTGCCATTTGTGAGAACTTTTCCTACATCTGAGTCATATACCAGATGTTGTTTGGGTTTCTGGAGTCTGGTCCATTGTTTGAGAAAACTATGTCCAGAATGGCAAGCTCTCTCAGCCTCCAGGCTCCTTCTTCCATGGTTGTCCAGGGTCACTGTTGTGGCTGCAGGTCTTGCTCACAGGTGTATCTCTCTCTCTCATCCCCATTAGAAGTCACTTCCACAGGCCAAGAGGCTTGTTGATTTCTTCAAACTCCTGGTCAATGCCTGAATCTCAGGAAAGAGTTCCTCAGGTCCTCACTTCCTGGACATCAAGGATAGTGGCATCACCAGTGGTGTCTCAGATCCAGAGCAATCAAGTGGGCATTGTCTCATCTGGTTGCTGCGTGAGGTCTTTTCCTCAGGTTGCACAGAGCATCAAAGGGTGGGGACTTGGTGAAAATTAGACTCAGGTTCCTGTTTCAGTTGTCCCCATCATTAACTGGGCATGGTGCTTTAGTCTTACGCTTTCTCCTCTGCACACAAGCTACAGCTGCTGGAGTTGGAACTCTTGGTTTTCTGGTGAAGGTGCAGGCTGCGTTGATGCAACAGCTGTGGGTTTTGCCATGCTAACCATAGCACAGTAGGCATTGACCAGGGTTGAGTACACTGCCACAAGTTGGCATCCCTCTACATTATTGATAGGTTTATCCCTCAAGCATTCCTGTACTTTGCTGGGGATCTGAGTGTGGTCAGAAGATTTCCAAATTACTGGAGTAGGATGGTCTTTGAGCACCTGATATATCTCCTCTCTAAGTACTACCACCCAATTGAGATGGGTCATGTCCAGTGCAGGCTGCAGTGAGGTGGCAGGCTGTTGTGAATTGGCAGCAGGCTGTTGTGAATTGGCATCTGGCTGTTGTGAGGGATTTGTAGCGTCTGGAGCAGATCATTGTGCAACACCCCAGGTGTCTGAGGTGGATCTCTGGACAGCATCCCTAAACTCCAGGGCAGATGTGGTGGCTACTTGCAGAACCCAAGCTCATCCTTAAATATAAGATAGAGTGTGGTGAGAAATATCAAAAAAAGAGAATAACCTTCATATCAAATGAATTCTTAACTTCTTCAAAATTCGCAGGATTGGTCCCAAAATGACAAGAGAGGAGGAGGAACTTCCCTGTGTCACTCCCCTGAAGAGAGTACTGTTAACCAAGGGTTATTACTCAAGCCTTAAAAGTAATGTATTCACAAATACACATTACCAAAGAAAATTATGGGAGCTGAATTTACCATTTCCCCAGCTCAACCTATGAATTTGACGGTGGCCAAAACTACTTTAGTAACCACAACCATTTAAAGGCAGTGATCTAAGGGAAACATAGCAGACAGGAGTATCTGCCACCCAAAATCCACCAAATCCAGAAACATGATGGTACCTCAGGTGAATCAGGTTATACACAACACCAGAAGGAAAAATTAATTCCTCAAGAGTTGTTGCCTCTCTCTGTTTGTGTCTCCCCAGCCCTACGCTGAGTGCCAAAATTGTCAAAATTGCCAAAATTGGACAGTTATGCACTTTAATGAGATAAAACAATATAAAGAAAGTTAACAAACTTTATTATGTTTTTTATATATATATATATAAAAAATATAAATGCATGTATTCAAAATGACAAGTAAAAATCCAGAGAACAAAACTACAGAATAACCAAGAACTAGAAATTATTCAAATCAGTGTTCTTGGGTTCAGTGACAGCTGTGATGCTGTAGGGAGCACTCAAACCCTCTTTGGAGGCAGAGGAGATGTAGCTGCTTTCTGGTAGTCACCAGGGGGCCTCTGCAGGAGGAGGCAGCAGGACAGCTACTCACAAAGGCCAGCAAGAAACAATGTCTGAGCTGCACTGTTAGTCTGAGAGAGAAAGAAAAAAAAAACCATCAGGAGCCGGATGTTGGAACACACCTGCTGTCTCTTTCTTCCTATAACCAGGATCAAGAGACAGGGATGAAACTGCACCATGTGAGTTCCATCTGCCGCTGCCACTGAAAGCAAAGACTGCCTGAACGCTGCACTTGATGGATCCAAAAAAGGTTGGGAATCATGAGTGCTTGCCTTTAAAACCTCGTCCATTTCTGTTTTCTGGTCCCGGACCAATCCCTGCACGCCAGACCTCCCAGTAGCGCCCCACACACCCAGAAGTCATGCAGCTGCCCTGCCCTGTGCCTGGCACTGGGCCCGCAGACCTGTGCAGCATTGCTACCAACCCTGTGTAGCAGCAGGTACCTGTTAGGGCTGGTGTCACACTGCCATGGAGCAGGCTGCCCCAGAGCCTCTCCACCATGGCTGTGCCTGGATTGCAGTGCGATGGGGCTGCTGGCATCCACTGCCCTGGGGCTCTGCCCAGATGGCTCCTGTGGCAGGTGAGACCCCACACTCAGCACTTACTCTGCATGGTGTGGGGTGGCCCCCACAGGGACCATGCAGCCAGCACCACTGACATGGCCCACCGGTCCCCCCTAGGAGCCACAGGAGCAAGTGCCACTGCCTGCATCACTGATGGGACAGGCTGGGTCTCCTCCCCCCACCACCTTGATCAGCAATGGGGAAAATTTTTCATATATAGAAAAAAAGAAAAATGCCCCACGATGACACCTACCTTCTCTGGAGACATGGGATAAGTAGGAAAGAGAAATTAAAAAAAAAAAAGAAAGTAAAGTATCTCAAGAAAGATGCTGTTCACACTTTTCCAGCAAAGACTTCTCCTAATCCTAATTCTGTTATGCCTTTCTAGAACAATGTAGAAAATCACATCATTATATTATGCCAAATATCTGCATTTGTGTACTCGTTTGGGGGGGCTGGGATCACAGGGGTGTCAAAGGGGGCATGGGGCTTGGGGGTGTTCTTGGATTTTGGGAGGGGGAAGAATGTAAGAAACCCTGCTTACCTGAGTTAAAATTCCGTTTC
>VXBA01000120.1:29358-74228 GCA_013399895.1 Serilophus lunatus
CTCCCCCTGCCTCCACCGTTCCCGGGGGAAGCCCTGGGGTGGGCGGGGCGGCGGCGGGCTGGCATGGTGAGTGTGGTCCCAGCAGCTGTCAGCTTGCAGACAAAGGGATGCTGCGAGGGCACAGGTGCGGCCCTGAGCCGGCCCCAGCCAGGATCCTGAGCACGGCTGCCACTTTTGGACAGCGACGGGGGGCCAGCGCTGGTGCCATACTAGCGATAGAAGCGGCAATAGCGCCGGGGTGTTCCCCACAGTGCTCTGCAGTCATGAAAACAAAGATGGTGGGCGGGACCGAAAACTCATGATCCCCTCGATGAGGGGATCACCAGAAGCAAGAAGAAGAAGCAAGCAAGGCAGGGCTCAGGCCCACTAACCAATGGGGAGAGACTTTGGCCAGGAAGAAGGCGATGAGATCCATGCGAGAACGAGAAGGGTTAAAAGTTGATGCACGGGGCTGACCGACTCTCCNGCAGTCATGAAAACAAAGATGGTGGGCGGGACCGAAAACTCATGATCCCCTCGATGAGGGGATCACCAGAAGCAAGAAGAAGAAGCAAGCAAGGCAGGGCTCAGGCCCACTAACCAATGGGGAGAGACTTTGGCCAGGAAGAAGGCGATGAGATCCATGCGAGAACGAGAAGGCTTAAAAGTTGATGCACGGGCCTGCCCCACTCTCTTCTTCGGCTGCCGCTGCGAGGAGAAGACCACAGCTCTGGTCTCCAGTGCCCGCTGGCCCCCCCACGGCAGGATTCCACCCATTTCTCTCAGCACAAGAGCCATTCCCAGCTCGGCAAGCAAGTAACCCTTCAGGGAGGTGGCGGGAGGGAGTCATTTTCACCTCTTTTTGTGTTTTTCAGAGAACTTCAAAAGCCGGGGAGTCCCCTCCATCAGAGGGACGGATAGAGAGAGATTTTCCTACCATTCCCCGCTGCTTTTTTTCAGCTAGTAATTTATCTGAAAGGAGCAGTTCCCTTTCTTTTTTTTCTTTTTTCCCCTTTTCATGTTTTTTTTCCTTGCGTGTGGGTTATCCCTACTTCCCTAATTTAAATCCCTTGTAATAAACTGTTCACCTGCTACAACTCTATTCAGTTTTCTGTCACCTTTTATTGAGCCTGCCCCCCTGAACGCTAAAAGGTGGATTAAACCACCACAATTTGTTAGCTAAATGTTCAATTCTTCGTTACATATATGCTATCTGTTTTCTTTCTAAGGTAACTGTTAAAACTATCACTTGGGGTTTTTTTCAAGAATGTAATTAAATTTTAACACCAAGGCTCTCAATATTAAAGAAAATAAAAAGATAAGTATTGTTTCATCCTATTGGAAAATTTTATAAAACATTTTGCTACGTACACCAGCCTGCTCTTTTTATGCAATCATTAATTGTGCTGGTAGCAAAAACAGATGTTTTATTCGATCTTTTACAACAGTTTGTTCTAATTCAAGATATGAGTTATCGAAATCCAGATTCAACATTTAAATACTAATGTATATTACAAGTATTTGCGAGCTGTCTTTTACATACCTCTTCAGCTTTCTGAGTTTCTGTACATTTGTCTAAGTAGATTCCCTGAAGCACAGAGCCCACGATTGTCAGTCCTTTACCAGCCTTCAACTGAGAGGTGAAAGAAAGCAGTCTAGGGTGTTTCACTAACTGCTCATTATCCAAGTTTAACAAGACTAAAAGTTGAGGTCTGCCAAACAAAAAAATCAAAAAAATAACCAAACTAAAAAAAAGTTAAGCACACGTACATATTCATAAGCAAGGAAGAACTGGAAAATTAACAATTAATTAAATGTAGAACAACAGCTGAATTCAATGGAAAGCCATCAATTATTAAGCAGGGAAGCCACTTATGTAGGCTACCTACATAGGTACCTACCTTAGATACCTACATAAGCCACTATACTATCATTCTGAACAGCTCCCTTAAAGAATAGTTATGCCAAGAAAATTATTGAATCAAAGTTATCAGCTTTCCAATGTCACCTAGTGCAACCTGCTACTTGAAATGACTGAACATTGAATGCACACCACATTATTTAGTTCCAACCAGTTGGATGCTGCAAGCATCCAGAGAGATGATATCACCTCTAGGTAACCTCTTCAATGCTTAATTATTTTATCACATTCTCTTATTCTCATATACTGCTGTAAGGAATCTGACTCCATGTTCTCAGTAGCCTTCTTTTAGGTTTTGCATATTTACTAGTTAGTTATAACAGCTTTTAGTCTCTTCTTAAGCCTCCAAGTGGAATAAGCATAGTTCCCCTTAGCATCTCCCCACAGAAGATATGCACCTGTGTTCCAACCATCACCTCTGCTGTTCTATCCACTTAAGTTTATTGATAACATTCCTATATTAGGGCACATAAGCCTGGATTAAATAATCTAGATGAATTTAGTGAGTGCTGAAGAAAAAGGAGTATTCTCTCCCAACATACATTCTCTTCTCAATGTACTATCTATGCTCCTGTCAATACAGTCCAGCATGTCACTGCCAAGACACTGCTGGGATTATGACCTACTAGGAACACAAGTCCTTGTTACCAGAGCAGGTTCCCAGTTTTCTACCACTGCACTGGACATTCCTGTGCCAGGTACTGAACTTTGCACTTATCTTTCTTGATTTTCTGACCTTATTCTTTTACCCACATAGGTCTGTCCAAAAGGACAATCAAACCCTTAACTATACTGATAGTACCTAAGTTCAGTTTCAATTGCATACCAGAAGAGGATGCATTTTATTTCCTTTAATCAATATCCAATCTGCTTACTTTTCCCAAGCCAACATTTTGCACTTTTCATGCCATTGCTACAAAGTCAGAAGACTGAAAGAGTTGGAGAATACTTCCCACCTCAAAACTAGCACATGTTGCAAGACGGGCCAGTTCTAGCAATTACATTGACACAATAGAAGGATAACTGAAGCAGTCAGATATTTAACAGGAATATCAAGACTATATTACATTGGTGCCTCTGAGATGTCAAGTTCATCAGTCCCAGGACAAATACTAAAATGATGCCTTTACACTGAAGTGCAACAGAATATTGCATGCGCATGCACCCCAGGATACTATCACTGAGCAGTGACTATATTTAAAGCATCACACTACATTCATCAGAAGTGACAATGTGCAAATGTCCTTCCATTTTTAAATGTTAAGTAACTTTTTATATTGACTTCGAAGAAAATTGATAGTTTAACAAGTAAGAAAAACATATTGCAAAAATAGGAGTGGACATCTAACTTCATTGCATATAAATGGACAGTAAATGTGAGATTTTGTTTTAATGATACCTAAGAAATTTAGAAAGCATTACTATTGAGTGAAGCTATATAAAAAAGAATGCCACAAAAGGGACTTATACAAATAAAAGATCTTCCATGTATTTATACAATGTATTTCAGAGAGTACATATACAGAAGCAAAAAAACCCACATTAATGGAATTGAAGCATTTCTTTCAGTGAATCTCAATGTTCCTTTGAATTTGAAAATCTATAAATAACATTCTTCTGCACTTTAGAAAACCATGTCAATACCAACAGGAATTTAAGTTCGAGGTAGTTTGCCTGTATTTACAGCAAAACTGATTACATAAGCTGCATTCTATTGCAGTAAAACAATACTACTACGATAATATTGTTGACATGCCCAAGTCAAAATACTTTTTTTAATGATCAATTTCACTTTGACCATTAGCTTTACCAGCAGTACTTCCAATGTATTTACATACTTCAAGAATTATGTGACCTTGGAAAGCATAAGACTCTACCTCCAGTTCTTGGTGTGAGGTGGACCATCTTCCACACGAAGCAAAGCATAGCGAGCTGCATTCAGAGACAGCCCTCGGATTCCATCGCCCCATTCTTTTTCCGCTCTTCAAGATACAGAAGGGATTCAATTAACAACATTCCATTTATGTATGCAAATTAAGTACTTTTTCTCATATGGGGGAAAATGGGCATAAAAAATGATCACTTTTTTGCATGAATGCATAAAAACCCTTGTCTTGCAGATTTAAATCAAGACTGAAGACAAATTAAGGGGAGGCAGCTTCAGGTCCCGTCAAGATAATAAAATTGACCATAGTAAATACTAGTAAGTACTTAAGAAAAAAATTCATACTTCAAAAACACTTTTGTAATCTCACAAGAGCTACTTAAGTTGCTTTTTAGCATTACAATGAATAAGCGAAGTCTACTTAAAAGGAATTGCTTTGAAGCCGCAAGATTACTAAGTGAAACTTGACTTCGTATGGATTAGTGTAGTCTATCTTCACCTCAACACCACCACTACAACTTTCTCCACTTCCTTTCCTTCTCAACTTCTGTCCCAGATAAGCCTGAAGCTCCATCCACCCTCCTTTTAATCCACTTTTAACCTCCTTACATTTTCCAGTCCTTTTAATTCCAATATTACACTATTGAAGACTGAAAGCAGGAAGGAAGGTGGATTCTACTATGGCAAGGGGGCCATCCCCCTTGCCCACCCTTCCTCTTTTTTTCGTTCATGAGTTCTCACTGAATTTTGCTACCTCTAGCAAAGCATCTCTTTCTACAAGGTGAATGTGCCAACATCTATAGAGCCTGTATACATAAAATCCTGCATACTTCCAAATTGGTATGTGCATGCTTATATACATGTATACAAAGGCAGAACTACTACCATCTGATCTGACTTCCTCACTAAAACAGGGAAATTAATTTCCTTATCATTAGCCCATTAAATAAAGAGGTTACAGTCCAAGAAAGCATCTAATATGGAAATGGAGATATGAAAAGGTGGAGAATCCATAAGGTGGAGTAGTTTATACCAGCTGATGCACTTAAGACCTGTGCTTAATCAATCATCAAAACAGGTGGCCTTGCTTCAATTTCCTGCTTCAAGATCTTACTATTTTCTTTCAGCATAGGCTATATTTCCCTAGGAGAGCACAGTATGCACATTACTGATCATAATCGCCTCTAATGTATTATATGTTGTTTAGGTGGCGTTCTTTTCTGTTGCTTGTGCTGGTTTATTTTTGGTTTTGTTATGAACTCTGCATGCTTTTTAAGTCTCCTACTTGCTCAGCATTCCCTACAGATGAGACTTGGTCTCTTGTGAAATGCAAACAATACAAAGTATGTTGCAATTTAAAGATTATCTAAGCCCTCACAAAATAGGTCCTTTTCAGTAGATCCACTATATGTTTCACTATAATTAATTCTAAAGTGCTAAAGTCCACACTAAAAAAAACCCTGAGTCTGAACTTCAGCACAAAATACTAATAAAGTAACAGTTCTGTAACAGTTGCTGCTTGATATTGAGAAGTGATATTTCTTTAGTACCAAAACTTTACACCATCATCTCTGCTCCTCTGCATCCTCTCTGCTCTGGGTTTTTCCCACCCTTACTAGTCCTCATTTCAGTTAGTTCTGGCTGTTGAGAAGTTTTAGCACAGAACTTCCAGAGATATTAGCATCTGAAAACTTGCAACCCTTAATGGAGATAGGATCTTGTTTCAAGGAATACTCTGAACTTTATGACTTCAGTTGTACCTATTTTATAAAAAAGTGCTTTCTGCTGAATGTTAAAGATATTAAATATAGAATAAATAAATATATGGTCTTACCCTCTATATTCTATGTATTTGTATATACATCCTGCGATTAGCATGGCAATCAAAGCATAGTACCAAGAGCAAATGAACATCAAGGCAAGACATAAACTCATCCCCAGGAATGAAAGAGTCCTAAAAGAAATAAGTTTTTTCCATTTTTTAAAATAGCCATGCAAATATTCTACAAAGTCAATTTCTTATTTAACTTCCAGAAAGGCCTTTCTTCTTCAGAGGCCATTTTATAGCTACTATAAAGATACATTGTTCCAATTTCACATTATTAAAAATAAAATACATTCTGAACCTTTGTGTGACACAAATCATACAACTAAATTAGACATAGTAATAGATTTACTATATTTGTCAGAGCCGAAAATTTATCAGTACCAAGTAAAGTCAGTTTCAAAACACACTGCTGTCACTTACATACTGTTGATTTGAATTTAAGCTAAAAAAAACTTCCAACATTAATAACATTGTTTCTTCCAGTAAAAGTACTTGATTACTTTAAATTCAATTTTACTCATCAATTCTACTCTTCCCTTCTGTTGTGGCCTGTCTCCTAGAAAATAACATAAGACAGTAGAAGACAATACAGAAAACAATCCTTCAAAGGCTATAAAGAATGACTGTAAACTGAAAAAATTAGAGAAGCATTTCCAGACTAAAGACTATTTGCCTGGTTTGTCCACGCTATTATCAAAGACAGATGTAAAGCACCTCAGAATAGACCGTTTCGTGTATACTTTTAGTCACATACAACATCCCAAATTTCTTGTCACCCAATTTCGAAATTAGAGCTAGCTTTCACAATGTTGACAAAGAATATCAGCAGATCCAACTTTTGTTTGGTACCTTTAGTTTGCTTCTTTAGTACCACGCAAGCATTGAGTCCAGTTATAAACTAAGGGAGTGCTTTCTACCTGTTCTGAGAACACCAATCTGGTAGTACACCTGAAAGAACAACAGCTGCTTTTTTGTGTCTGAATTAATCTAAGGCTCTCACTCAAAAAAAAAAAAAAAATCCAATCCCAATTCTGGCCAAACCATCCAACACCTGCTTTGGGTAGAAGTAGTCACATAGTGAATCAGTTAGCTCACTGAACTCTGAGAAAAACAAAAAGGAATTGTTGCCAAATGTATATATTGAGGGTTAGTTGCCAAACTACTGTGTGACTACTGAGCATACCCAACTAATTTTTTCAAAGCTAACATCATGACATTTCATTTTCAATCAACTCCTTAACGTGAAAAATAATAAACAACTCTTACATCTCAGAATGATGCTGGTTTACCTCCTATATGCTCTAGTCTTTCAGGTATTTCAGCACTGAAACTTCAACACAGATACTGTTAATTAAATTATATATTTTTAACATACAGTTAAAAAAATCATCTGGAAGTTTCCCAGTCTTAGTTTGAAATGTCTAAATTCTTAAGCCATTAAAAAGAAGACTAAACAAAAAACACCCTCAACTTTTGGATTATTAACCTTTACTGACTTTGTCAAGTATCTACTTGTTTACTTCAGTTATCAAATACAATGTCCAAAGCATATTTTAAAACTAGTAATCATATCATCAATCAACTGATGTATACTGAATATTTTTCTATATAAGTTTTGGGTTTTAATATTTTTTGCATAACCAAAATGAAAACTAACCTTCATGAACATTTTTATAGTTCTGCTATCTATATATCTATCCTCATTTTCACAGATCTCTCGGCTTATAAGCAATTTAAAATGTCATTCAGTAACACCTTTCCAAACCATCTTCATTAGCCACATTTTCATGATCACTATTATTACTAGCATTATTCCAAACACATGAAAATAAATGTGACTCTTAAAGTAATCAGTGCAGTCAGAAATATTTTATTATTGCAATAAAATCAACAATTCAGCTATTTTTAACTCTTCTGAATGAAGAAATATTTCCTACCAGTGGTAATACTTGAAACGAGGTCTCCAGTTGGGAGTCCGTAAAAGTGTCTGAACTGCACAAGCCAGATTTACAAACATATAGCACATAAGAAAAAACCTGTTAAGAAAAAAAGAGCATTTTCCAATAAGAAATTAGCTAGACAGATGTGCATTAAAATGATGAACAATCAAAAAAAGTGTAGGAACGTGTACATTTTCCTGTACACTGTGTTCACAGTGGCCAATAGAACACAAGATGTAGATTACTTACAGAATAGTAGGCCTTAAAATATGGTATGAGCATAATATAGAGCCTCAAGCAAATATGTCAGAGGCAACATAGCAAATAACTGATAATTATGGTGTATCATTTTCAGCTCAGACAAACAATTTTCTTTATAGCAGCTCACTTGGTGCTATGTTCTGAATAAAGCCAGTAAAATAAAATTCAGTTCATATCCCAAAATAGTAAATGGTTTTGTCTGTCTCAGATGCATTTGATCTACAGTAGCAGAACGTTTTACTTTAAAATCCCCTTTTTTTCCAATTTGAATACATTTTTATTAGTATTCAAGAATTCTATGATGGAAAAAGTCTTTTGTGCCTAGAAATTAGTTCCAGCCAGAACACTTTGTTGTTTCATATTATCTCCAGGACCAAACAGGGATATAGTTTGCCAGAAAACAAAGTCTAGCAAGTATTATTTAAAAAAGAAAAATAATAACCTAGTTAATTTAAAAATAAAATACTACTTAACTTAAGAACACAAACCACCCCGTTCATACTTACATTGAAAGAATTGGTGCTACACTGTCCAATGAGGCTATCAAAATTCCTATTTCACAAATACCAGCAGTGAGGAGCAGAGCCCAAG
This sequence comes from Serilophus lunatus, assembly GCA_013399895.1. Lineage (NCBI taxonomy): Eukaryota > Metazoa > Chordata > Aves > Passeriformes > Eurylaimidae > Serilophus > Serilophus lunatus. The sequence goes on from VXBA01000120.1 coordinate 37,764, forward strand.
TTGGTTCTCCATTTGCTTTTCCATGACCAAATATCTAATTCAATTCAAGTAAACAATAAGATTAGGGAACACTGTTCAACACAGTTATGAACTACGGTGCAGACCATGAACTAACTAACTTAGTTCTGACTGGAACTAAAAGTAGCTTATTAGTTATAATGGAAAATGATGCGATCTATACTATGAGGCAAAACTAAAATTGCAAAACATTTCCAATATGAAAAATTTTTACTAAAGTAAGCAATGACTACCTAACATTAAAGTCCTATTACAGCTACTATTGAAATATTCTTAAGTAAATTAAAATCTATATGCATGAGAGATTTATGCTTAATAAAAAGCTAATATACTTGAGGGCAGTATTATTTTGTAACACAGAAATTACATGTCAATTCAGTATTTATGAACATAATACTGACCTTTAAAGAGGACTTAGATAAGTCTATGATCCCTTTAAAAGCACTTAGGTAAGTCTATGATCCTGCATAGAGCCCTACCAAAAATCATTTTGCATGTACTAATTTCTTTTGTGGAGAATTCTATCCAGCTATACTGGCAACAGATGGCAAAATGCTTCATCTGAAATTCCAGCTGTATTTATTCTCCTCCATTCAATTACAGAGATTAAGCTCTCACTTATTCTCCATACCATCTTCTTCCCTCTGCTTCCGGTCAACCACCAATTTTCCTACCATTATATTAAAATTACCTTTTTTTTTCTGCTCAAGTTTCAAGTCTTTTTGTTTGGTTGAGATTTTTTTTGATGTTGTAGTTTTCCTCCAGTATTAATTTCCTTGCATTCATTTCCCTCAGTGTCCATGCAGCAGCCATATTACTCTAAAACTGCCAGCACATCTCAAGTCTCAATCCCTCTTTAAACATTCTGCTTCTCTTCAATTCCCTCTCTGTGAGTTCTCAAGCAACACCTTTTTTCCTTCCAATTCTTCACTCCTTTCAAATCTAACCCTGATGAGGTACAATCATACTGTCATTCTCTCACTCAGTACCAAATTTTTAATTCAGGCAAAAGTGAACTTTTTTGTATGTCCCTCTCAATACTTCCCAGCATTTACAACTTACTGCATTTACAATCTATTTCCATCGGCAAATCAAACTCCACCACCACTCAGTTCTCCCAACCAAGCACATTTAGTATGTTTACTTCCTTTTACAGATACAGATAGTCTTGCAAGCCTTGAGGTAAGCTTTCGAACTCCAAACTTCACCACAGAGATTACAGCTTTGCTCTCTAGACACTGTTATCTTTTCGAGTTTTATTTATTTATTTTTAACTCACGTCTAGTTGTCTAGGTTTTACAGAAGCAGCCCAGCAAGAATTCTCTCATAATCTTCTGTTTGCCAGCTCTCTTACTTCAAGAAAAAACTGATTTATTTCTTTTTAAAACATGCATGGAACAATCTTTACATTTGGAATTATGGGATAGAATTCTATAGTTACATCTTTGTTGACTTAGCTTACAAAAAGGAATAAAAATTAGAATACTATCTCTATGACACAAGAAGGAATATGCAGTTTCACAGTGAAATTAGATCAACTAACAAACACAAGTTGTAAACACAGTCAAGAAATTCAGTTGTTAGTTGCTACTTAATTCATTTCCATTTATTGTTGACTTATGTTCTCAGTATGTAACAACTAATTTTTGTATGTAAGAGCAAACACAATTAAATTGTATTGCACAATATTGAAGCTCATACTTTGTCCTGCAATAGCCTGGTCTATTATTGTACACAAATACAACTGAGCTCCAAATCTTTTCCTCAAAATTCTACAGAAACAGCGAAATGATGCTTTTTTTTTTTTTGTCAAAATAAAAGCCACTGTAAAGAAACTCACTTGAATAAATGGTACAATGCCATCTCTTGCAATGGCCTGTAATAGACGGGGTGCACCAGTGAGACTCTGGAGACCAGCACCGCATGTTGAAAAGAACGAACCAATCACAATAACCCATGGAGAAGGCCAGGCCAGTGTACCAACCACTAGATTTCCATTAACTGCTTCTCCAAACCTTATGAAAGAACAGGGGAAACAAAAATAATTTAAAAAAAAAAAATCAGTAAGCACTAAAATAACTTCTACTACTTGCAGGCATCAAGGCCCACATTTCAATCTTTTGGGATGACAGCACTTTTTAACAATAAATACCATGTTACAGTATGGAGTACGGGATTTCCCAAACAAGAAATCTCTCTGTATTCTGCTATTTCAAAAAAACCATAATTGCTTCACATTAACTGCTGCTTCTAAGCAGACATCTACCAATTATCAGGTATCTTGGCAAACTTTAAAGAATTAACAGCAATAGTGAGGGCATGTACATATATACCTTAAAAATTTTTATGACAGTAGGAAATATACTGTCTGTATATATATATACAAGTAATACAGGTATACCCTGGGGCATAAGGAGAAGATTTAGAAAAAAAAGTATTAGCCTCTGCTTTTAATAGTGTGACACTGACATACAGACAAGTAAATAGATAAATTACTAGACACAACCATATAAAGCTTTCCAACATCTTCTGTCTGTTGTGCTACCTGATCCAATTTTTAAATTACTATGGCAAACAAGTGGGTAAGAGTCAGGAGGAGGAGCTTTGATTACAGTCTTGAGTATCTCGTTCAATACTACTGGCCCATTTTTTTTTTAGATACCTAACTTTATATTAATTTATGGATGACTTGAGTAAACCAGAAGAGTTATTTTTCCCTCACTCCCTTTTCCAAAGCAAGTAAGCTTCTTGTAGTTCACCTTACTTTTGTTAGTAAACAGCCAAAATCAATTTTAACACTACCTACACTGTGACAGCATCATTATTTTTTTCTCATTGTTTTCAGATTTTTCATAATCAGACACCACAGGAAAAGAAAAGTCTACAGACAAAGAAAAATTAAAATGCTTTCTCTCTTTTCAGGCCTGCGTTTAAAACAGGGTCCAGAAATACTACAAAGTTAACATAATAAGCCAGTGTTCAAATTCTTGCATATGTCTAAGCTTGGGTGCACAACTACATACTATTTTCAGCAGATGGAAAAAGGGGAAATCACACCCTTTAAAATTATAGGAAGAAAAACATTTTATGCTTCTATGATAACATCTATACAACTGCGCATTTATTCTTAGTTCAAATTCTAAGGTCTATGTTTTGACACAGGGTAGGAATAACTTGGGAGAGGAAGAAACACTGGAAGATGTTCAACCTATTTTTTCCCCATTGTAGATATTCATCATATCATAATGAAAAAAACAAAAAAAACCAGTCCTTAAACCAGACCAAAAATCCATACACTTTTCTATTACGCTGGATTTCAGCTGAACAAGATCTGGCAGCACTGTAAATGGAAGTTCATGGATTCAAGGCTCCTGCTCCAGTGATAGAACACAGTTTGCAAAATTCCACTTTATTTTCTAAAATGTGAGCTTATAACTATTAGCTCTGCTTTAATATCTAATTTCAGAATTCATTTACTACTTCTTAGGCAAATAAATGGTTTCTATATTTACTTAGAAGAAAAGTCACAAAATCACAGAATTGGTCAGGTTGGAAGGCATCACAGTGGGTCATCTGGCCCAATTTCCCTACTCAAGCAGGGTTGTCCTAGAGCATATGGCATAGGATTGCAACCAGAAAGTTCTTGAACATCTCCAGTGAGGGAGACTCCAAAACCTCTCTGGGCAATTTGTTTCAGTGCACAGTCACTAGCACAATAAAGTTCTTCCTCATATTCAGGTGGAACTTCCTGTGCACCACCTTCCGTCCATTGCCTCTCATTCTATTGGTTGGCACCACCGAGAAGACTCTGGCTCCATCTTCTTGGCATTCCTCCTTTAGATAATTATATATATTAATGAGGTTCTCTCAACCGTCTCTCTAAAGGCTAAACCAGCCAAGCTCATTCAGGCTTTTGTCACAAAAGAGATGCTGCAGTCCCTTAAATCACCTTTGTAGCTCTCCACTGGACATGCTCCAGAACCTCTATGTCTCTCTTGTACTGACAAGCCCAGAACTGACTCCAGATGTGGCTACACTAGGGCTGAGTAAAGGGGCCAAATCACATCCCTTGATCTGCTGGCAATGCTCTTCCTAACGCATCTAAGGATACGTTTACCTTCTTGGCCCCAGGGGTACACTGCTGGCTCACAGACAATTTGTTGTCCACCAGGACACCCAGGTCCTTCTCCTTCCAGAAGTCAGCCCCGAGCCTGTACTGGTGCCCAGGGTTATTCCTCTCCAGGTACAAGATCCTGCATTTGACCTTGTTGAATTTCAGAAGATTCTTCTCTGCCCATCTCTCCAACCTACTGAGGTCCCTCTGAAGGGCTACACAGCCCTCTGGGGTATCAGACACTCCTCCCTGTTTTGTATTATCAGTGAACTTGCTGAGGAGGTTCTCTATCTCTTCATGCAAGTCATTGATGAAGAAGTTATTCTGGGCCCAGTGTAGCTCTTGGGGACATCACTAGTGACATGCCTCCAACTAGGCTCTGTGTCACTGATCACGAACCTCTGCGAGCTGCCATTCAGACACTTCTTGATCCACCTCACCTATGCTTCTTGAGTTTGCCTATGAGGATGCCATGAGAGACAAGTGGCAAAAGCCCTTCATGAGTCGCTGCTGCTTCTTGTATTAGTTTTGGACAAAATCCAGCTTTTACCTTAGGGTTTTCCTTCTAGACTAATGAAGTAAGTATCTCAGCACCAACTCCATCACTTTCAAACAATATCCCAATGCCACTTCTACATCACCAAAAGCAAACCTGGGCCTCAGTAGAAAAGAGAACCAGACACCAGCAGAAAACAAATGTGAAACCTGACAACAGTTTCATATTAGTCAACTTAACTTCTCCTAATGGAGAAATTTATCAAAAACTGGAGATTGTGTTTATCATGTTTATTCCCTTCATGCTTCATATTGTGTCTTAAAAGTCATTAGACAATTATATGTTTGAAAATTGACACGACTCTTGATCTACAACTAATATTTTAAAACATAGTCATACAACCAGTGGGAGTTATAGGTCTGATGGCGCACTGCAGTCACATAAACTCTTATCTTGTAACTCTCAAATTTTTCTTTTCTCCTCAGGAGCATATTACTTCTCCCAAAGTAATATCACTCCCCTTATCCCCACCTATAAGCTCTGCATATCTAAACTACAATTTTTTACATTTTTTTTTTTTAATCAAGAACATTTTATTAGGGTGGTTACACTTTAAATATTTATCTTAGATTCTGCTTCTGTTTTTTGAAGGGATACAGCGGGATAACCAAAGGAGTTTTTTCAACTATCTCAGTTTAAAAGATAGACTTTTCCTTCAGTTTTAACCTAAGCAAAAGAAATACTTACTACATAGATATTTCACAGAAGGGTCATTATTAAGTCCTATTAATATAACCCATAATCATATATACTCACATATACCCCTGTAAAATGAGAAGTCAAATATGACTTACTTATCTCTTAACATCACACCTTCTATACAGGCACCAAACAACACTATGCAGGACAGATCTGTTACTAAGACTGAAGGAAGATTAGATTATAAATAATCATGTAGAGAAAGCCCACTGGTTTTTGCCTATGAATGAAATGAAAATGTTCATGATAATGAAGGGGGAGTGGAGGGAAGACGTTTCATGGTTGTTTTTTCTTAGTTTTTTTAGTTCTTCTCTGCTATAATTTTTTAGTTTATGTTCCCTATGACTGTATTTGATACAAAGTCCATTCATGAAATATTGGAAGTAGCCAGTTCATACATCATGAAACAGAACAGATATTTTCTCATACAAGTAAGCAAGCATTTGTGTCTTCTAGGTTTTGAAGGAATGACAACTTCTATTGCTGGTTGGTTGAGTTTCAAATGAAAAACATATACTGTGATAACTACAGAATGTAAACTAGAAAAAAGTCACAGCATAAAGGATACAAATAAAAGATGTAGTTGAAATAGCCAAAATTGTTCCAGTAGGAATAGATTTCTGAGCATCCTTTAGGTCTCCAGATCTGTTTGAACCTGCCATAATACCTTAAAAAGAGAATAAATTTATATGTCATAAAAACAATTAATGGAAATCCATGGAAATAACTAATAGAAAAAGAACATTTAACTTTAAGCCTGATTTAACACAGGCTTACCAAAGGACCAGGCTACAGAAGTATATTACAACCCTGCACAAATCCTCAACTTACACTTGTTTTATTCAGACATGTGTGTTCCTACCCATTTTTGAATAAACAAACCCTATAAAGGGTCACTAAAAAGACACATAAAAAGATGAAAAAATATTTTTTCAAGCATAACCTCAGAATTAGTCTTGAAATTGAAAAAAATATATGGAGTAGCAAAATATTGGGCATGGATGTTATGAACCAATACAAATGTAGCAATTATAGCCAGTGTGACTGAATGCATTTTCTACTAAAAAGATATGCAAGCAAATTAATAAACTGAAGAATAAAAACATAGAAACAAAAAAGGAACAGGCACGAAGAAAAAGAATGGTTAGGAAAATCATGTGTACACATCCCTGTTTGAATCTAACCAGACAACAGAAGTATTTTCTAGTATATACTGTGACAGAAGGGAAAAACCATATGATAATTGACTCATGCCATCTTTCCTAGAATTGACTGACCACTGGAGGCAACAACATTGAAGTTAATGTCAAGATGTTTCAGTGCAGAAAACATTGTCAAACTCCATGGAATGAAACCATAACCATACGTTCAGATATGATGAAATGTTCATAAAAGAGTCTGAAGCAAAGAAATGGGAACAGTGGGGTTCAAACAAGAATGCAAAGGGACATTTCCTCTTGGCATTATACTAGTAAACACTACTGTGACTTCTTATTGGAGTTCTATTCTGTTACTTAATATTAAAATTGCTTCAGCTGGGACTGGTTGTTTCAGTCAAGCATGAGCTGAGGAAAACGAGATACAACTAGTCTAATCTTTAAGCTTGACAAAAAGGTCTCCACAGTTATAGTGGCAAAAAAATATTAGACTTTTAAACAAGTTAACCACTAGAACACCTGAAAAAATCACTTTAATATTAAACTGTTCTCCCATGTCTTGGCAGATTAAAATATTATAAAGGTATGCATCTTATTTTGAATAAACTTTTAGTAACACATGATGGTTTTGCTTTCTTTCCATACAAAGAAAATAGTCCTTAAACTGATTTCTCGTTTAAGTCGTATAACCTCCTAAAGTAAACAGCCACCAACTATGTCCCCCTAACACAACAAGGTTTTGGGTACATAACCTTGGACACACAGACTAACAACGTCATGTGTCACCAATAAACAGCCACACACATGAAAAATACTTTTTTTCCAGTTATAAGTACACATCCTCACCCAAGAAAAATAGATCTACCTGTCACAGATGGGAAATAAATCCCTACAAGCATTGTGAAGCAGGTCATGATGTCTGTAAAAACATAAGGGAGTCCACCCATTTTTGTCTCTTCTGAACCAGCAATTGATGAGTGATTTTTTTTCTCAACTATCGATCCTTTTTCTGAATAGGCACTCCAGAGATTATCTACAAGATGGGGGGGGAAAACAAAAGTCAGTGTCATCTCGCTGTTTCAAGATATCAAGTAGTGAGAATGCAAGTCTTACAAATTAGTTGCCTTTTCTTACATGAAAATCATGTTTCCCAACATGATTAATACCAATTTTAACTGGTAGACATTCCCACTGTATGCCAGTAAAAAATATCATACTGTATGAGATGCGTCATACAAAATTTTCTTTCCCAATAAAGAAAAATTTAGAATTTAAAATTTGTAGAATTAAATGTCCCCTTACATTGCACAGCCATATAGACATCAGTACATCGGGATGTACCGTGAAAAAATACAGAAATTATCTCCAGGTTCAGGCAACCTTAGCACACATTAATATTTCTTGCTCTTGTATTTTGAGGAGCTAAAGAAGAAATTATACTTCACAGTAACTTGAGTTCTTTGAGACGTGTTGTACAGAATAATCCTGGATAATAGTTCGGAATTCAGCTGTTCATAGTGAAAGATTTCCACAGCTTGACAAAAGCATAGTTAACAGACTCCTGAAGCAAAAAAACCCCCAGAGCACAATGTGGCTCAAATTCCACAGCAAACTAAGGATGTTTCTTTGAAGATAACCGAGGGTCAAAGAACCAGTAAATTTGAAAGCTTATATTTGTGGAAACACTGGTTATGCACCTTGACAAGTCTGTGAGAACAGCCAACACTGACTCTTATCTTTAAGGCAAGTTATCCTAGCATGCGTGAGGAAAAAGTAGGTACTCTCCTATCCTGTCAAGAAGGCAAAGGATGTTACAGCATAGAAATAAACAATTGCCATGGACTGCCAGGATGATCAAATAGCCAGTTTTCATCTGTCCTCTGCAACTTTCGAGAATTTAGATACAGTATTCTAAGCCTTCACAATAGTAAAAAGTTACCTTGAGCACAATAGATTAACTTTGAACCATAAGCGGCCAAACAGGGGATACTTACAACCAGATTGAAAACAGAAATCTTACAATTGGTAAGCATATAAGGATGTATGCAGGAGAAACAAAAGAGTCAGCAGAACAAAGATGAAAAGTAATTGCTACAGGATGCTATGTGTCTTAGTTCAACCAAATGAAGCTGATAACAAATGGATCTTGAGATATGACCAAACCCATAAGAAGAGTTAAGGAAACAAGAAAATTGTAAATTCCAGGTATTTTTGCAAAGATTTGAAGAGTGATGTAAAATAAGTCAAGATCTCCAAATTAGCATCTACTCCCTGTGGAGCATAAAAAGAAAGTCCAAAAATCAGTTTGTAATTGCCAATCAAAAGCACTTAAATATTTAAAGAGGATTCAACAGCTTGTGTCCTTTATTCAGTATGACACAGGACAATGGCCTGAGCACTCCAATGCATACAACTTAATTGTGGAACTGTGCATGCCAGCATGAACGGATAAAATTAGCTTAAAATATTTTGTCAAATAGAAATCACTTTCCCACTTCATAACATGTCACCAAGAGATTTCCTGTGTTCATTTTTCCAAAAGTGATAATCCCCCTGGACATGAAAGTTAGGGGGAGAAAAAAGAATCACTTTCCTGAAGAGTTCAGACGTTCTTTCTAGAACCATTCATGGATTTCTGATGCTCTTCCAACATTTAGGACACACACACAATGTATCAGATCAACGTGCTACCATGAAGCAGAACAATGTTGATTAAAGATATTTACAGAATTATATCATTATTGTTAGGATTATAGAAATATTTGGTCAGCCATTTGTAGAATGATATATTATTGTTAGGACAGTATTCACAGAAGGTGTGTTAAGATATTCATGCTTACTGTATATCAGTGGCAAATAAACAGTGTGAAGACTTAGCATACACTTCTTGAGATACCCAGTCACAATATCTGAGGATTCCCACTGTCACCTCAAGAAACTTTCATGTGCAGAGCCTGCAGCTCCAAAGTCTTCACATAATGCAGAATGTTGAGTGGAGAAAAACTCTTCTTGAGAAAAAACCCTCCTTTGAGCCAGTCAAAGTCAAATTTATACTAGGTATCAGAATGTGTGCTCACACTCACCAAGCAGAACACCTAGCTTTTAGAATTACATGACACTAGGATAGTGAAATAAAGTTACAAAGAAGTTCTTGTTCAAAGAACTGCTATTCAGTGAACAGAAGTAGTGTACGTATTTCCAAAAGTAGAAAAATCAGTACTCAGTCTGAAACCTCCAAGCATACTGAAAGACCTGAGGTTGATGTGAAATCGTATTGCTACTCAAGGACAAAGGCAAACTTTATTTAAAAGTGTTTCAGAGAGACACAGAAACTAAAGACTCACAAGTAGCATCTGCACAGGAACAGTTGATAGCAACAAGAGCAATTGACAGAGGCAGTAAACATATGGGTGTTACCTTTGAGCTCTGACAAAACCAGAAACTATTTTCTCGAGTTTTGAGGAACTGGGGAAGCCTCAACTTAACTTTTGTAAAAGAAAATTGTCAGAAGTATTCAAATTCCTTGAGGGAAACGCAAATGAAGATGGTACACTTAAACCAGTCCATCTGCATTTCCTATGTTTTTGAAATATTCCTCACCTAAGGAATCTATAGTAGCCACTGGATTAGAGGAAAACTCCTCACATGGATAAAAGCAGTTCAAAGACAGAAAACAACAGATAAAACTAAATGTAAATAGTTTTGTAATGCAGAAGAGCCACCAGTAAGCTTCTATAAGCATGAGCAGCATAATGTAACCAGCGCTATCCAGTACACTCAAACAGCCTGAAAAAATGAGATAGTAGCAAGATGAGGAAGCTTACTGGCAATAATCAGTTAATTCAAAGTTGTAGAAGGAAAAACAACTGCAAAGAACTAGAAAAAAAATCATATCAGACTCAGTGACTAAACATAATGCAATTGACAAAATTTACTATTGCTAAGCAAGGAACAGTGGAAACCATATCCCTTACACTGAGCTTTCAGCATATTCCTAGTGAGTCTTTAGAGATCTTAGCCTTATGCGAGAGTAAATTAGCAAAATGTACTTTTATACAGGATTGCAAGTTCAAAGAAATATTAAACAGTGAACAGAAGAAAAACGCATTTTTCCAAAAGAAGAAAAATTAGTGCTCAGCCTGAAACCTTCAAAAGAACAGGTTCAATCTTATGGAGTAGCAAAAAGCTAGAACATAGAGTTGTCTTCTAAGCAGGGCTAGGAAATGCAAAAATATTTAGGAAAAATTGTAGATATGTATATGGTAAATTAAAAAATGCACAGAACAAACTGTAAGTCACATTTCTTCTAACAAACATTTCAAATCAGAAATATTTTTTCATTGAGGGCATTATTTTTTAAATGTACAAATTTAGATTCAGAGAAACCTATATTTCATTCGGTATCTTTTTATATACTTGCACATTTTATATTTGGCATTTTAAACAGAATTTCTACGGCCGCAGTGATTGCCCAGTGTCCCTACGTAGGCAGCATTGCATATTTCTATAAATCAAACCTTATTTTAAGGGAAAGCAGAGGAGAGGTATCAGAATACCCACTTCACTCTCAGAAACATTTTTGTGTCTGTACAGTATCAACCATTACACGTTCAAGAAGAATGATTCTAGCAATTGGAATTCCAAGCAGCCACAGCTCTACAGAAATGTAAATGGAAGAAAATCTATACACTTTGTAGCCTGCTTTTCTCAAAATCAATCACTAACTTGTTGCACACATTCAACAAGCCACAGGACTTCATTGCACCAGCTGTAAACTGGAAACAAGTTCTCTCTCAGGATAGTTTGAAACTATTAATGAATGGCTTATTGAAATGTGTATTTGCCAGACAAAGGAACTAAATACTTCAAAAAAAATAGCTGTGAAAAGCTCTTTACTACCTTTTTCTTTTTGATTGAACAATGGCTTTTGAAAGAGTGCTTATAGAACTCCAGTGACCCTCAAAGTAAAGCACTTGATATTTAGCTTCTAAAGCCAGATGAAAATTTTATAGGAAGAAGCACGGTCAAGGTAGAAATCTTTCACACAAACAGGTTAGAATGAAAGAAGTAGGGACAGGTTAAACCATACAATAATAACCAGCCAAATCAGTAATGTCCAAAAAATTTGAAATCACTGTGCTTTTCAACTTACCAGTTAGAACTCCACTCATTATTCCTGGAATTCCTTGAATTTCTGTTACATTATTGAGACTAAAGTAGTCATCACACGTAGCATTAAGCAAAGAACTATCACAGAATAGGCGCCATAAAGGTGTAGTCTTTGTTTCGTTATTGCTTTCAGTAAATTTGGCACAGACATCAAAGCTGCGTTTTGACAATGTACGGTTTCCAAGGAGGCAGATACTATAAACAAGAAAAATAAAATCAGTACTCTTTAATACAGGGTTGTATACTAAGCTATTTTTTGCCATGAGATTTCTTCAGAAAACTTGTTACGTGTACATCCCATCTAAAGGCCTGTACTACACCTACTAAAAGTTTCTACACCTAAAACTACCATCAACAGTCTTAAAACTATGGATCAAATATTTCTACTTTAATGTACTAATAGCTATTTTGCTTTCTGATTTATTCTTCAGAAAATACAATCAATTTAAGCAGCTTGACCACTAAATAACAGAGATCATGACTCATTCAGTCCTACAAGAAAAAGTGAAATTAAGTAATACTTTATATACTTAATATAAAGATGAGTCTGATCTAGAACATATAAAAGTAAGTGTAAGCAAGTATATCATGCCCTGTTCCAGCAAATAAAAACTTTTGAGATGATCCTCAAAAGTCTTATATCCAAAAGGTAGAAAAAAAGCCAGAAAAGCTAAACAGTAAAATTCAAAAACATTGATGGGACTATAATTTCAAGATTCATGTATCAGGAAGAAAATTAATTTCCTTCAGGAATGAAAGAAAATTAGAACAGTTGGAAGAGTTTGTCAAAAGGAAATCCCTTCCAGTAAAGTACATTTCTTTTCTAAACTACAAAAAAGATGTTTAGGAGATGTCTGTTCTAGGTTTGCTTAATAACGGAATGACACATATCTATGAAGACAAAAGAAGGAATATCAAAAAAAAAACCATGAGGGTAAAGCACAAAAACCACACAGAATATACACAATATTTCTCAAGGAGCTCAGTTAAGAAATTGGTAACAAACAGTAAAAAAAATAACATTTGGCATTAGAACAAGTACATGAAGTCAAGCAGAATATTGCCCTAGAGCAAAACCCTTTTTCTGAGTGCAATTAAAGTAGATGCCACAGGATGAGTACAGGACACTAGTACAGCTTCAAGGTATGACAGCACATGCAAGTTAAGCAGATTTAACAGAAAGCTGTTGCTAAAGAGATCATTATCTTGCCACTTGCCTTGCTCAATTTTCAGTTGCTACTAATTTGGTGACCCTATAGCAGTAGGGTAAATTGATTCAACCAGTGGAAACTTCTTTGAGTTTGATTCAGCTGGGAGATCACGAGGTAAACTATATTACCATCTACACAATGGCTAAACTTAATGGAGATCAGTCATATTAACCCAATTAACCAGCTAAGTGGAAGCCAGGTTTTTTTGATGACCAGCTTACCACCAGATCAGCCTTACCATAATATAAAACCACACTGAAGTTTCCCATTTTGAGGCAGATTATAAATGCAAACAATTATATTAATTGGAAAATAACCTTTCTTTATATATTTCCCCCATACAATAATATGTCACAGTAGCAGCCAGATATACGGTTTCCAGGAACTTGATAATAAGTCTTACCTATGTTACATATTCAGATCAATTCTCTTTTACCTATATAGGTGACCAAAAGATTTCACTATTTCCCCACTAGAAGTTACAGTTTGCAAGAAACTCAACTTTCATTCACAAAAATGTAAACGTTTTTAAGCACACTTATTTTTTCAAACGAAGACTTAGTATCATGTTGCATAACAGTCCACAAATACTGCCTTTAATGCTCAATTTGTAATACAATTACCAACACTTCAAAGTACTATGGAATCTGTAAAAATCATACAGCAAAGGATAACTCTTGTTACGAACTGCCATGCAGGACTGAAATTATCAGCCTATTCTGATAATGTTCTAACCAATATAAACTTCTCTTTAAAAAGATGCATGAAAATGCAACTCATATACTGAATAACTGGAGTAAAGCAATAACTCTTAGTGAGCTAAGAGATGAATAAAGTGAAGGTGTTGAGAAGCAGTATGTCATGTGTGACAACAATAAAATTTTATTTTATTAACAAGAAAGCCTTCACAAACACAAGTCAATGTAACACTGCAGTGTCTCAATTTTTTGTAGGGAGAAATGGAAGTTCAAAAAGTTTGGAAGTATGTTTCTTTCATAACTCTGGTTTATAGCTACAATGTTTTCTTGAAGTTTTTACATAATTCTGTGAGGTTTTAGTTTAAATCTTTAGAGAAAGCAGCTATATTTAATGTCAGCAAAACCCATCTTCTTGTTCTTTAGGTGCGGATGGAGTAACAGCTAGTAATTTTAAGCACCAAAGAATATTTTCTAGAGTATTATGTCTTATGAAAAATGAGAGAAAGATTCAGATATGTAACTCAGAATAATAAATAAGCACATCAATTCCTAGAGCCCATAAACCTATCATTGAAGCCAATGTGCTTGTATTTTGAAGCTTAGCTCAAAACAGGAAACGGTTAGAGTACCTATTCCTTCCCCATACCTTTTTTTTCTTTCAGTAACCCACACAACTTAGATAGTGCACTTACGGAAAATCAGGTGGGTCAAAAGCAGTTTTAATAACTCCAGCATATATGGCAATGATGGAAAGAATCACACAGGCAAGGAAGACAAGAGCAAGTTTGTTGACATACTTTACTCCCACAAAAACTACTATGGCCATCAGAAGGATAATACATGTTCCATAAACTCTCATGTTGTTCAGCATAGCCTCTAGTTCTTCACCAACCTCTTTTGCTTTAAATATAGCAGCACTTGGAGAAATGTAGGTCTGCAAGAGATATGGAAAACTATCATATATGTAATAATATTTCATTGTGAAATCATTTACCTCAACTACAAAAGCTAATCTTCTATTATCGGTTTTATGCTTTCACAAATTACTTCCACAGATAATATGGGCATTTAGAAATTGTAGAGGTAAAAGGAAGGGGGAGGTGAGGATCAAGAAAAAAAAGTTTTGAGAATAAGATGCAGCTTTTGCTCCAGCTTCTCTCCCCTTAAAGTGTTTCCACTCCTCAAATTCATGTGTCTGCCAGAAAGGAAAAGCTGCTAAGGAATTTGTGGGGGAAGAAAGGAGCACCCAACAAAAATTAAAAGAAAAAAAACAAAACCATAAACCAGCTCAAATACATGATTAATAATTCCATTGACTGAAACAAAATATGAAGTATCAAAAAACAGCACAAGAAAAAAACTAAAATGTTTTCACTATGACAGTGCCTACACTATATTGCATAAAATTTAAGCCAGAAGTTGAAAAAGCACAAGTGAAGATTAGTGTGACAAAGCTTCATCCTGTGCTAAAACAGACAATTTGAACCCCTGCAGTTTCAAACATGATTCTTTTACAGATCTCAGTGTTGCTGCTATACAAGCAAGCAGTAGTGAGTGAGGACTAATTTAAATTCAAGAAAGTCTGGAATTGATGACATAGGTCTTAGTAACAAGTAACTTTGTCATTTATTTACAAGGAGGTATTCTGAAATACCTCCTGTGCATATCTGCAGTTTCTGATATGATGACCACTAACTCTCTGGCCCCTCCCTGGATGAAGCGAAGCCATAGTAGCCAGGCCAATGCCATACAGGCAGTCTTCCACAGCATCTTTACAAATATATTAAAATTCAAAGCCAGCAGCCTGGAAAGAAGGAAGTGGGACGGATTCTTAATTCCTACCTCACAGGTGAAATGACCTTCATGTTCTTCACAATTTTTCATTGGGCAGCAGCCAGTGCACATGGCAGTGCCAAGCACTGCAGAAGCTGAAAAGTTTCTGTGAGTTACCCCAGGAATGCTTCACTGATCTGAAAGCCCACAGACTTTTATTTCGAAGGAGAGGTGTTCTGTTTTGTTCCTACTTTAAGTAAAACTAACTAACATCAAAAGCATTTTTTTTTATTACTCATAAAAATTTAACTTTTTCAAATAGTCATAAGAAAGAACATCAACATACTGAAAATGTCATGTCAAAATATTAACAATCACCAAACTAGAACGAATTTTAGGCTAAGTGCATTTGTCAGCTGTCTCCCAAAACAGCCAAATACTTTTAGTCTTAAGAGAAACCAGTACTTACCAATAAAATTTCAATGGTACCAAGAATGTACATTGCTCCTGCAAAGGTTGTGCCCAAGTAGAAACAAAGTCCCACTGCTCCACCAAACTCAGGCCCTAAAGATCTTGAAATCATGTAGTAAGAGCCTCCAGCTGCAAATTTAATAAACAAATAAGAAACCTCCAGGCTTTTAGATAAAAGATGGCAGTAGAGAACACAAACCTGAATCATTTGCTACATAATCAAGATAACCACTGCATGTGTCTCCACTGACACGCTAATATCAAAACTGTAGTCAATGTCTACACCAACTAGGCAGCTAGAATGTACATTTCAAGACTAATATCCCCATGGGCAACTTCTGAAGAACAGAAAGTAAAGACCTAGGAAAAAAGAGAAAAATTCCACAAGCTAAACAAAAGCAAATTAGAAAAGGATATACAGGTATAAACAGATGTGAATCAGTTTCTAACCTCAAGCTGTTCCCCATCAAAAAATAGATTTCCAAAATTATTGCTTTATGAGATAGGAACAAAAGAGATTTATTTCTCACTGAAATGCATTCTTTTGATTTTCTGTGTAAGAAACTGTTACCACTTTTACTACAGGCATTTTTTTCAATATCATTTAAAATTGTTAGGTAGGAATTTCTTCTCTACTCATATGCTATTCAATTTGACCACATATTTTTCAATTCTTCTCCCTCTTATTTCCCATACACATGTATAATTTTTCTTTAAGTCATAAACTACTCCACCAACACCATGTTTCCAATGTACCATTTGTGTTTCAATAAGGCCCTAAGTGTCAAGCTCTTCATCTCCTTATCTAGATTTTCACCCAATCCCCTCAAAGGCAAACTCTTCTCTCTGGTTCCCTCTCCATCTATTCTTGAATTCATGATATTTGTCCCACTCATAACAACTGAGGAAAAAAGAAGAGACAGAGAAAGGAAGTGTTTCACTTTAAATAAACATACCTCAATGTGCAGAGTCTGAAGCTGTTTCTCATAGAATCAGTAAGGTTGGAAAAAACCTTCAAGATCATCAAGTCTAACCATTAACCTAGTACTGTTAGGTCCACCTAAGCACCACATCAATATGTTTTCTGAACACTCCAAGGATAGTGATTCCAACACTCCCCTGGAGAGCCTGTTACACAGGCATGTTTTCAGTATGAACAAGTTACAAACTAACAAAGAAATCATAATGCATAACCAATACTTTTACTAAATATAATGGGTGTCACATATAATGTCAAAAGAAAAGATCATACTCAGGTCTCCTTCAGTCGTAGATTCTTATCTGTGCTTTCTGCATATATTCCAGCATAAGCATAATTTTCCAAGTTTCTCTAAGAAACTGGCACCATCAACAAAAAAGTGAAAATGAAGATATGACTAGTGTAGGAACTGCCAACTTCAAAGATTTCTGTGTTCTGTTAAACAAAACCTTTACAATGTGCTTTAAAAATAAAAGAAACAGAGCAGAACATTTTAGTTATCTACACACTCATTTGATTAACTCCATTTCATGATAAAATACAAGTATTTAAACCAAAATTTTCTATTGTGCTTATTTTTTCTATCATATTTCATAAATGGTACTGTATCCATGAAATACAATTACAATATAATTATTGTACATCCTGCACAAAGTGTAGCATTTACTTTTGCCCAACAACTTATGCAACAGTTCTGAAACCCCTTACTAAGCTGCACAAATTCTGTAAGTGAGAAAGTATTTTAAGTTCATTAAGTAAACTGTTCAGAATGCACAACAATGTCTGAACACCAGAACTATCAATTAATGTGTTTAGAAACTAAAAATTATAAGAATTTCAAGGGCTAAGTGATTTTGCATCTAAAAAAAAATTCTCTTCAATTACAAAGCCTAACAAATTAATCCATTTATCATGAAAATTTAAGGAGATAAGTAGAAACTAGAGTGTTTATATAGAATAATATTTCTGCCAGCAGACTGGTGGCTATTCTTGCATAAAACAAGGTAACTAGCTCCAGTGTTTAATGGAATCTATTCGGGGTAGAAAAAAGAAGCAGTAGCCTCATTTGTAATTTGGTAAACAAATTTTCTTTGCACAAAGACCAGTCTCCCTTAATTCAAATTGTAACATTTTTCATTGAAACAGAATCAAAAATATTGATAAAAAAGATGTGCTGTGATGCCTTAAAGGGTATGCTTAGTATTTTGGAGAATTCACTTTAGCTAGGTAGCTGGATAACTTGGAATATTAAGGGCCAGAAGAGCCTGTGTTCCAGTGTGTTTGCATTCTTGTGTATAGATAAATGGGACATAAGACAAAACATAGAGTTAGGCTTCCAGGCCTAGCAGAGGCTGGACGTAGTAATTAAGATTAAGTAATAAGGGACAATTCTGTTGGACTTTTGGGGAATATGGAAGTAAGATGGACTTTAGCTGGATAGTATGGGGGGCTGGGCATTCCAAATATTATAAAAAATGGGGAGATTGTTATGATTTTTCTGTTTGGATCATCATGCATTGCCCAGTAAAGCTGCTTCTCCCCTTCACTCCATGTTTCTCAATTTTTTATCTGTCGCCCTTAAGGCATCAGCTGCAGTCCATTATTCCCAGAAGGTCCACTTAAAAGACTGCATCTCACATTAAAAAGTTGTTTATAAAAACAATTAAAATATGCACTTGACTCAAAAGCATCACTTCTGATACTTGAGGCTATAATAATTTCTTATCCCAGCTTTAAATTTTCATCATTTGACAATTCACCATTTAAGATGAAATTCTTCATTACCTGGGACTACACCATTTGTTGCTATCGCACTCATTGAAATTGCAGTTAGCATAGTCTGTGGAAAGAAGAAATAGAGGAAATTTAAAATATTAGAGAGGTTTTTTGTTTGTTTTTTTTAAGATGGGGCAAGACAAAGTGATCAAGTGAAACTAGAATTTTTTAAATAAGATGTTACATTTACCATACCTTTGGTAAATTAAGTACTAATTTTTCAGAAGATTCAGTTACTTTAAATGTATGAGACAGTTTTAAAAAGAACTGGAAGAATATAGACCATTGAATATATTCAAAATAGCATGTTCATTATTCCAATTAAATAGTAGTAACAGATTGTATCATTGTTATGACAACATCTGCTAGTGCAATCACGTTCTAAAATATTCCTTTATGGACATAATGCTGTGGTTTGATTTACAGTTTATATTTCAGTTCATTATGAAGTTGTGAAAAGCAGAACAGTTAAGTTCTCAAAGTAAATAGTGAAATACTTGCTAAAAGCGGACTTAATAAAATCCATGTTTCAAAAAAAATGTTTACTATAATCAACTCAAAAGAAACTCCATACAGATTAGAATGACATGTGACGTTCAACGCTTTAATATATATAACCCTGTATTGCTTTTTCTATGGCCAGGTTTTGGTAGCAACAGGGGGGCTATAGGGGAGGCCTCTTTGAGAAGCTGCCAGAAGCTCCCCCTGTGTCTGGCAGAGCCAATGCCAGCTGGCTCCAGGATGGAGCCATCACTGGCCAAAGCCAAGCCAATGAGAAGGGATAGTAATGCTTCTGTGATAACATATTTAAGAAGGAAGAAAAAAAAAGTTGATTAGATGAAGATGGCTGATGAGAAAAGCAGAGTGAGAACATGTGAACAACAATGCAGACATCAAGGTCGGGGGAGAAGGAGAGGCAGGAGGTGCTCCAGGTGCCAGAGCTGAGGTTTCCCTACAGCACGTGGTGAAGACCATGGTGGAGCAGCTGTGCCCTTGCAGCCCATGGAGGACCACAGGAGTGCAGAGCCCACGCTGGAGCAGGTGGATGCTGGAAGGAGGCTGTGACCCCATGGGAGGCCATGTTGAAAGAAGGGGGAGAGGGCAGGGGGGGCACAGAAAGGTGCTTTTAAGCTTTTTGTTATTAAACTCTGACCTTTTTAATAATAAATTTAATTAATATCTCCACATGGAGTCTGTTTTGCCCGTGATGGTGATCAGTGAAGAATCTTTAATGGTCTTTATCTCAACTCATGAAGCCTTTCTTGTATTTTCTGTCCTCTGCCCATTTGTAGCAGGGAGTGAGAGATTTACTTTAGTGGGTCCCTGGCATCCAGCCAGGGTCAAACCACTACAAACTCATCTCTCTGAATTTAACAATATGTTTAATATATATTTATTTAAAAATATCAATTTAACCAATATGGTTATATGGTTATCTTTCTCTGATACTCATATATGAGAAGGCATCAGTACTCTTGCAATAGAGGATTTGGTCAACAGTTAAAAAAAAAGAAAAAAGGTTAACCTACACAAGCACAACACATGAACACAATGATGAAAGACTCAAGAACTCCAGCGGTTCCCACAATCCATGTTAAACGTAGGAAAAGGATGACTCCCAAGATGTTTTGCAAGCAGGGAAGATACACACCAATAAAAGTGCCCATTTGTGGACCCTGGAAACAAAGTGAGAACATGAATTCCTTTGCACTGATTCTTAAGCACCTTATTCCATAAACAATTATCAGAAATGCACCATGAACAAATGCCAAGTGATAACTGAATGGCAGCTTCAGAATATCCAGCTTCACAAATATTCATAGGCTATTTATGTGGAAAAATTCCTGAAAAGGCAGAAAACTATTTGAGACAGAAAACTCTCTTGGTTCCATAGCACTTAGGATGAAACCTTGATAGGAGTAGGATGCCCCTTTATCTGTTGATTACAACGCTTTAGAAACTTTCTTTTGAAATACCAGTTACAGGCTACTGTTGAAAATAAGTTCCTACCATAATCAAAATACCAAATATATATTGCAAAAAGTTGATCACAAATTGCCACACAGCTGGTGCAAAAAAATGATATGTAATTGTAAATATTTTCCATTTTTACAAGAGACAGACAAGGTGTTAAGGCAGAGCCAGAAGAAATGCAGAGCTGATTATAATTTGTTTTTGCAAAAGTTGTAAAATCTGCCACAACATAGTGCATTTATACTTTTTATTTGCTGGTGATCTTAATGGGTCAAGACACACACAAAAGCATTCAGGTCTCATCGTTAAAGTTTCAGTGTTCTATACTTATGAATAAATCAGGCTTTGAAATACTCCAGTTAGAAGCAACAGTTATACAAAGGTTTCTAGATACACATGAACAAATGCAGGCTAAGCAAAAAGCTAAAACAAGCAGCTGGGTTTTATTCCTCACTCTTGTCCCTTTTCCTGGTACCAACTTCCACTCAAAACCTCTCTTCCACTGAAATAAGCTGCACTTTCAAGTACCTTTTCACATCTCCTCTTCTATGCGCACATGTCCTTTAATTCATTCTCAGGTGCTTCTCTTCCTTTCTCAATAGATCAGCATACAAATTCAGTAGCAGCACCCTTCTACACAAAGACTCCCAGCATCCTTTCCCAGTATCTACCCTAATTTTATTAGCACAACTAGTTCCAGCTCATCATCCTTCCTTGCCTGGAAGTTTTTATATTCTTTTTTAATATATTTATATTCTTTTTTTATATATTTTATATTCTGTCAGGTCATGGTTTTTGATCCTAGCTTTCTCCTTCCAAAACAGCCCTCTGCTCACAGAGAGATCAATCCAGTATCTCACTGAAGACTCCAACTGTTGCATATGATCCACTTCTGCAGAAGCCCAGAGAGGCACCTTGCATATCCAATAGATAACCCTTGATTAATTCAGTTGTTGTCTTTTAGTAAGTATGTTTAGCAATGTGCCAAACAGAGCCAAATGCCTTTCTTGACCCCATCAATGTAACACTACTGACGTATGCAACAAAATATTTTCTTGCAGTGTATCCACTAAGTTTTAAAAATACTGACACACAAAACCAAGAGTGCTACTCAGGAAACCCACCATGTTAACAGGTGCAAATATGCTTGTAAATATAAAAAAGTAGTCTGTTTCATGCTAGGTTTGCCTTAATTTCAACTAGGTAAAAACCTAGGCAATGAAAATATATAAAAAACCTGAAAAAAGTCCTAACACTAGAGGCAGGTAACAGGTACTGATGCTCATTTAAGGTGAGAAAGGAAGGGAAGAGGAGGGAGGAGAGGGGAGGGGAGGGAGAAGAGGGGAGGGAACTGAGTGTAGTCTGGGTTTCAGATTGTAGTTTTGCACACATTTTACCTACGGGTTTTACAGCAATGTCTGGATAAAATATGCTAACAAGAACACCAAATTAACTAAGTTCTGCTGCAGATGCTTCAGTTCTAAACATGGTATTACAAATCTCACTCCTACTTTTAGGTATCCACATATTCTCAGATTGAAAAATTCTCCTCTTTGTGGCTACCGTTGCCTCAGTAACTTATGAGAAGTTTAAATACCTTGACTTCCTTTCGCTTGCTGTCTTCATCTGCTTCATGTTCCACTACACCTTGAGTCAGATTGGTGTAGTTTGCTAGTTTATTCAGAAGAGATGACACCATGGGATTACTATCCATTTCTTCCTGTTGGTTTTTAAGAATACTACATTACTTACATAATATTTTTTTAAAATCATGATTTTATGATACTACTTCAAACATATACTCAACAGGTGAGCCCCGATCCACTCAAATCAAAAACTTAGCATGACAAAATACAAGTCAGCTTTCAACCAACAAGAGTTCTATTCTTTCTAGTTGTTTAATAGTACATGGCTATATTGCAACAGTTCGTTCACTTTTTTACACTATCTTACAATATGCAGCTTGAATATAAGCAAAACCCAGAAAAAGACCACTGTTAATTTAAAAAGTTTATTTTTATCACAATACAGTTTTTAGGGGATCGTACTGATAGGGTTGAGTCATTAGGGTGTTTTTCCAGCACCTTGTTTATTTAGAGAGTGATTTCAAATTATTCTCTCCAGCACCAGGATACTTAAGGACCTCTCTGAAATCTACCACTGTAGGTTTACATATTTTATCTTAAACCACTTTCAAAGTATTCATTTGTTGAAAATATGGGCACATATGTCAGATATAATTGTACATATGTAATTTTACTTGACACAGAAGTCTTTAGCCAAGTATCTGCTACAAAACAAAAACATGCTAAAATAAATAATAAAACCCAGAGCAAGCATATACGATAAAAGGATTCCAAGAAAAATGGAACCAGAGTTCAATTAAATACAAAGAAATTTTGGAATACACAGAAATATTGGAAAGACAACAAGAGGTCAGGATCATAAATAGAATGATAAAAACTAAAGTATCTCCACCTGAAACATTAAGTAATGATAATCATGGTCATAATAGTCAAACTTCTTTTTAATAATTTATACAAAAACTCTTTAACAGCTGAGAATATGAGAAGAACAACATTGTAAGAAATTTACTAAGAAACATATATAGTATCAAAAAAGATTCTCCACTACAACAGCAATGGTGACGAAGTTGCTAGAAGGTTTTCAAAATGATAATGTAACTCCATGGTCTATAATCTGAGATATGTTATATATAAGGTTATACCATCAACTGAAGATTTAATGTAAACCACAATTCAAAATAACTGAGAATTTGGGAAAAAAGCAGCTTTGGCAAATTTATCATCAATGAGGAAAACAACAACTAATAGTTTGGACATGGCTTTATGGAATAGAGCTTGAAGGAGAGAAATTCAATTACAAAACTCTACTATCACAGCTCCTGTTAAAAAATAGTAAGACACTGTATACACGACAAAAAGACAATTAATAACCAACATTACTTTGATCCTTAGCACAATTTTCTCTAAGACTCAGTGAAAAATAGTAAATATAAATGATTTGGCTCATGCACATGAACTGGAAGACCACATACTCTGTGCAAAGATGTTTGAAAGGAAGAAGACATGAGCGTAAGAGAACAAGAAGAAAATATTGAGAAGAATGCAACAGCAAGACGGCTAAGCAAACAATGTTGGAAGGACCTTGATTATTGTTAACAACAAGCATCAAAGCAAGACCAGTTAATACTGGTATAGCAGATCAACTTCGGTTAAGTTTTAATTAAAAGTATTTAATTGAAAATGTGGCCCTTAAATATACCAGATCAATATACTTATTTTCTGTAAATGATTACAATCTTTCAATTGATTAAAAAGTAGATATTTATATTAGAAACTGCAGTGGTGTGCTCTACACTGTAATTGGACAATACAACCAAGTCATGGACTATAAGTTTTTTTTATAGCTTTGGTGCTTTTAAAGAAGTCTGTAATTCCCTTGTTGAAAAAATTAATTTACTAATATTTTCAAAATCAAATACTGCTTTGTTAAAACCAATAGATTTAACTTCCATCGGCTTTGTCTAAGAACATTTTCTAGATCCTAGCACCAAAAATTCAAATACAAAAAGACTTATATATCTTCACATTAATGCACTATTAATGCATTATGTCATTCAAATCCACTAAAATGAAATATTTCAAGACTGAAAGAAAACAGGTGTTTGCTCATCTCAGTTAATGGTGATGTATCTTTTTGGAGGATTTCACTTACCTCAAAGAGAGCCATATTCTTTCCTTCATATGTGTTTCCTCTGTCCAACTCTTCACTGTCAATAAATGGACTACTTTCCCTGGCAATCCCATCCCCTGGTGGAAAAGTACAATTAGAAACAAAAGGGGAAAAAAACCCAACATGGTATACTGTAAAAAGAACAGTCAGAAGATGCTGGTTTAAGAACTGGTTCTAAATAACCCTCTAGGTGGCTGCCAAACACTTTACCAGTCTCAGACATACGGACTTACTACAGCAAAAGCACCTACCTAGGTGCTATATTCTTCAGTACAGAATTAAGGAATAGCAGGAGAACAAACTGTACTCTTTTTTCCCTGTCTCCTCCCTCTGCCCCCTCCAGAACACTTCCCCATATGGAATCACAGAATAAAGCTCTTGTAAACATGGACACCAGTCTCGGCATAATGTATTATCTTGGTTAAAAACGAGACAGAAACAGATCTCAGTCCTTCAAGCAGAAGAGGGACTGCATCCCTGATTGATTTCCTACCACTCTTCATAGTATCACTATACTTGTTGGTGTCAAGACATAGAAACACCATACTCTTGTAAGAAACTCAGAAGATAGCTATTGTCCATTAGAGGTCTAGAATAAGTTAAAAATTCTGAGAAGAAATGTTGATGAATTCACCCACCACTGTTTTTAAACCAATATATATCCTTCTATCCATATCATCCAACTTTCATTTTTCTGTTTCTCTACAGTTAATAATAGTCCCCTACTGCTTCAAGTCTCATAGCCTGGTTAGGTGCCCCTTGTCCAATGAAGCTTAATGCAAGGCCAGCAGATGGAGCACTCTGAACACAGAAGAATCTCACACAAGAATCAGTACCTTGAGATGTTTTACAGTACATGGAACATGCTGGTTTGGCACAAGATTATCTGAGAAATTGGCATTTATCCTTTAATGGGATACATTATACTTAGAAAAAGGTTCATTTAGCTTTTTCATATACAAAAGGAATTCTGTCCTCAAACAAAAACATGCTGATTCCTCTTATCACCTTGCTAGAGCATATGAGAACTAGAAATTCTTGCTAAAGACATTGCACTTTTTTCCCAAGTCTTCTGGAATATTGTTTTTCTTTTAGCTCCATTACTGAAAATGACCATGTTCTTTTTGCTAAAGTTTTTACAAACCATTAATTAAAAGGCACATTCCCAAGTTAAAATAAAAATAAGGTTGTTTGATACTAGCCTTGCTGAAATCATACTTCTATTGACTTTATCACGTACTGACAGCTGGTAGCTGTAATTATTAGCTAAAAATGAGTACTCTTTTCAGGATACTTCCAATCCCTTCAAAAAGGACTGCTCTTCAAAAAGTGAGCTGGGAATTTTCAAGTATTGTTTTGCATTCATACAGAGTGTAATGTCACTGGCATTACTCCTCCAGTGGATATCACTACACTAATCAAAACATCAAAAGGGTAGCCAAATAATAACATGAATCAGTATTCATAATTCTGAGGTTAAGGAATAGTTTTGTACTACCAGTTCTGGTAATACAATAGGAAAAAGCTCAGAGGACAGTAGTCTCTAACAAACAAGTCTTGTCAAATGCACCTAACAGGCTTCAAATGGAAAAACACAGAACTTAGGTTCCCTATTCTTCAAACCCTTTTTCAGTGTTTCCAACCAATAATCTTTCTAGTTCAAAGCCTTCTAATGCTAGCCTTCTAAAGAGTCTATTACTGCCATACTACTATAAAGTCCCATTTCTATTTGTGAATGTTTGGTGCAGTATTTTTATAGTATTTGACACAAAAAGCATTACCTATTTTAGCCATTTGAAAGAGAATGGATGCTAAAAAATTGACCGCAAAAACAAACTGTCATTTGCAGTCTGTTGACTGCAAATGTAATTCAACCATTATCATAAAATCATTAAAGTCAGAAAAGAGCATTAAGATAAAGTCCAACCTTTGATTGAATATTACCATGCCAACTAAGTCACACCACTAAGTGCTGCATTCAGTCATTTCTTGAAAACCTCCAGAGATGGTGACTTCACCTCCTGCCTGAGCAGCCCGTTCCAATGTTTAACAATCTTTTCAGTGAAAAAAATTTTTCCTGATGTCCAGCCTGAACCTCTCCTGATGCTGCTTGAGGCCATTTCCTCTTGCCCTGTCACTGGTTGCCTGGGAGAAGAGACTAACCCCCACTTGGCTACAATCTCCTCTCAGTTGTAGAGAGCTATAAGATATCCCCAGAGCCTCCTCTTCTCCAGGCTAAACAATCCCAGCTCCCTCAGCCATTCCTCATAAGACTTGTGCTCCAGACCCTTCACCAGATTTATTGCCCTTCTCTAGACACGCTCCCAACACTCCAGCATCCTTCTTGAAGAAAGGGGTGCAAAATTGGACACAGAACTCAAGGTATGGCCTCACCAGCGCCAACTACAGACCAACCATCATGTCCCTAATCCTTCTGGCCACACTATTTTTGATACAGGCTGGGATGCCATTGGCCTTCTTGTCTACCTGGGCACACTGCTGGCTCATGTTCAGCTACTGTTGACCAGAACTCCTAGGTTCTATTTTGATGGGCCACTTTCCAGCCACTCTTCTCTCAGTCTGTAGAGCTGTATGGGGTTGCTGTGATCAAGTGTATGACCTGGAACTTCACCTTACTGAACCTCATACAGGTATCACACTGGCTAACCTCAGCTGTCTGGGACCCACCCCCCTGTTAACCAGGAGCAGTTATAACGATGGAGAGTGGCTTGGCAATCTCCCACTGTACATTCTGGTAGATCCCATCCAGCCACATACACTTGTGTTTAAGCAGGTCACTGACTACTTTCTCATGTATTACAGGTAGTCTGTTCTTCTCCCCATCTCAGTCTACCAACTCAGGAGGCTGGTTGCCCTGAGAATAACCAGTCTTTCTGTTGAAGACTGAGGCAAAAAAGGCATTAAGCACCTCAGAGATTTCCTCATCATTGGTTAAAATGTACCCCTCCACATCCAACAAAGGATGGAGGCTCTCTTTTTGTTGTTATATAATTATAAAAACATTTACTAACAGCTTTGAGTTTTCATCGTTGCCTTCAACAAAATCACCTTGACTACAAATTAAAGAACATCACATTTTGGAGTATGTTTATTTAATGTTTAGATATTGTGTTGGTTTAACACCAACAGGAAATTAAACTGTACATAAGCCACCCTCCTTCCCCCACCCCTTCCACTAAGGGAGGGACAAAGCCAGAGACTATGGATTGATATAACAATTCACTGAAATCCAAAAGCAGTGTAATAAGAAACACACAACAGCAATATGAATAACAAAAGTATAGAAAAAGAGGTGGTCTTTTACCCACAAGAGGTGTTTACCACTTCAACTCAGTTCCACGTGGCTATTGGGACCAAAAACAAGATGGAACACACTCCCCACAGGTAGTGCCCAAGTGGCTCGCTCAAGAAAAGATAAGATGCTGACCCTTCCCACACAGCACACCATATGGCTGCTGCGAACAGAAGCAATACAGGAACCATTCCCACATGCTGCGCCACATAGCTCCTGCAAATAAAGACAAGATGGCAAGTAGCTCTCATGGCTATCATTTCCTTACCCCCCCAACCCAAGACAAGAAAAAACAATGACAAACAGATCCCCCAAGCTGGGTCATATGAGTAGGGTTGTGCTGCCACTCCCCTGGGCTCAGCTCCTGATAGAGGCCCGTGCTGCTGCTTCTACCACTATTCTGTGAGTCAGTCCAGTGAGCTGCTGATGCTTTCCTACCACTCCACAGAACCCTTTTCAGCTCGGCTGGACTGAGTTCGACTCATGTCAGCTGAGCACCTTTTGGCTGGACTGGAGGTTGTCCCTGCTAATCTATTCCCTGCCACCAGCCTCCCCACTGGCACTGCCATTCAGCACACATCAATTCCGCATTTCACTGCTTTCCTTTCAGCACCATGTCCTGTAGCTTCATCTCAAGAGAAAATGGGAGGGGGTAGACAGTGGCAGCATAAGACAAGTCTGCAAGGCTGATGCCAAAAACCTTCTCACGACAGAAAGCAAGGCAAAATGGCACACACTTCCACGGGTGCACCCTTTTCTTCCCAAAACCAAGCCCCCCAACAATGATGTGGGTGGCATATAATAACTCGGCTGTACCTACATAGTGCTAAGCTCTGCCCCCCTCTCTCCAACCAAGACAAATATATAGTGAGCCTTACAAGCACATAACTCAAATTGTTAACATATAATTCAGTGGAAAGAACCAGTTTCAGGACCTCCAGACACAATCAACATCTATGGTGAACTTAATCAAATAAGCTATCTCAATCTTTAGCTCATTCCTTCTTCAAAAGATTCATTAGAAAAAAATTATTGAGAAACTCAGAAGTAAAAAAAGACAGGATTTATAGCATTTGTGAAAAATGTAAATATTGTTCTCAGTGCACCAAGTGCAAGAGAGACCGTAGAAAAAAATTCACTTGCTTCCACTGAATTAACATGGAACATAGAAGAAATAGGCTTTTTATTCCACTTGTAAGTCTCAAGCCATCTACAGATTTATGTCTTAACCCTATTTGCTTGAATTCTAAGAGGAAGTTTTAAGATAGTCAAATTACAGAATCATTTAAATTGCAAAAGACCATTGAGTCTAACCATTAATCTAACATTGCCAAGTCCACCAGTAAATGTCTCTGAGCACCACATCTACACATATTTTAAACACCAACAGAGAACATGAGTCAACCACTTCCTTGGGCAGCCTGTTCCAGAGCTTGACAAGCAAATTACTTTTCCTTAGATTTCTGTGAAATTGTGTCTGTTCAAACTCTTCTCAGATGTGAAGGGGAGTTAAACATACAATACAAATTTTAATTTCCAATGTAGTTTTAGATGTGTTGTTAACATGCTTAGATGTTTAGTTAACGTGTCTCTAAGCTACCATCTTCTGAAGTCCAGTTTCTGCAATTAGAGCAGTCCACAAAGCTACACTTACAGTTGCTTGATTTCTCAAAGTAACTCAATTTATTAGTTTACAGGCAAAAGTTATAAATCTGGATTAGTATTTCATTTTGGATCATTATTGGCATTAAAAGATTCACAAGAAAGGCAAAATAAAATAATAAAAAACCTTCTGTGGGTTTGGTTATGGTACATTTCATCTGTCTTCTGAGACATATGAAAAAAACCCATCTGCTGATGTGAGACTCCACTCCACCCAATGTAAGTGATCAAAGTCTGAGCTGTAAAAATTAATCTGTTTCCAGCCCTGTATTTACTTTAAAAAAACAGTAAAAATATTTTTATCTGCTACAGAATGTTCACATACCCAATCACAATTCTGTGTGTACTGATGGACCAGTAGACAAACTAAAGCCACAGCGATTGTACCTTTCCTAGAAGCCTGCCTGGTATTTTCTGTGTTCATGGCATATGCAAAAATCCCTACTCCTGATTTCTACAGATACTCAAGCACTGTGGTGCATATAGTTAAATTTACATGGAAATTAGCTGCAACAAGTAACATTTTCTTTTCTATACAAGACATACAGATGCAAAAAGAGAAGGTAGAATACATGACCAACAAGTGGAAGACATGTCTCAGAGTGTTCATGTAGATGATCTCAATTTGCACTCCCATACATCCCAGTCGCCCAACTGCTGATGCAGTGTAACCCTCATACATTAACACAAACTGTCCCAGAACTGTGTTGGCCTTAAATTTAAAACTGTAAATGTCATGGGATGACTTCTCATTAACTTAGGTAAGAAGTTTTGCACGTCACAATTCAAAGTATTGGTCAACCTGTCCAAATTCACATTCCTCAGAAGTTTGAGAGCAGTGATCCTCAGAAACATTGAGGGTTAGGTAGAATATTTTAAGGTATGTTAACTGTTAAAAGTTTCTAAACTGATCCAAACTGGCCCATTTTATGCAGTGTAATACAGAACCCAACAGTATAGCTTAAACATGCAGAAGCCATCTTTGCCAAATAGGTGGCCTTCTCATTTGGGGCTTGGACTAGGTATCTCTGGAGGCAACTTCCATTAATTCTATGATTCCCTTCTCACACTTATTACTCACACATTTGCATCCCCACATCGCACTGTTCTTCAGACAAATGGAACTATTTATTATAAATGCCTATGCTGTCACTAGAGAATCTGTGTGCAAATGAGCAATAGATTGCTTACAGTAAGCAAAAAAATTTCCTTAGCATTGATGACAATATTACTAAATCACAGACCTATGACTTTTTTTTTTTATAGTTTTCCACCTTTCCAACCCCCACTTCCTTCCCTGCCCCTGAATCACATGTAGTAGAGTACAAAAGAGAAAGATGTGTTACACGTGTCTTGTTATAGAAAAAGGAGCAGAGCAAGGTTGGGGCTAGAAAAGGAAATGATCATTTAAGTGATCTCAAATTTGCACTATAATGCCTGTTCAAGAGATTAAGGATAAAAATATTTGACCATTTAATCTGATTTCCTATCTTTCCATGGGTTGCAGAATTTCATTTCTGCATTAGGTTCCATAACTTTGAAAAAAACATACTGAAATTTGACCAGTGTATCTCAATGTTTTCAGAACTAAGAAATAATCCTATCAATTTATACTTCTAAAAATTAAGGGGTTTTAATTACTAAAAAAAGCTCAAATTGTTCCTTATTTCTATTTAAATTTGGTGCTTTTGGAACTTCCAGTATAATATCCTAGTACAGCTTCAAAATTTAAAAACTCACATTTAATATTTTCTCTCTGTGAACTATACTTATTCAAATCAACCCAAGCTTTCTTCTAAAACTGACAGCTAAATTGCTAAAATATTTTCCTGACTTTTAATCATTTTTTGACATATTTTAAGTTATGCAAAACAAAAAAATTCAAACTTTAAAGATCAAACACAGCCTTCTAACACCAGTCTCAGCCAATGCTATTTACAGAAGTATAATCATCACTTCTCTACTCCAAAGATCAGACTAGCCCTCTTTACCACAGCATTAATACAAGATCATGCTATTCTATCCCAGTGTCACCCCTAAATCCTTCCAGATTCCCTGCTTCCTCACTGTCCCACACTGTCTTTCATCATTATTCAAATTCAAGTAATGCTCTTATCTGCCTTTGTATTATTCAAACACTTTTTGTCCAAAAAAGCAAGATCTCCTGACATGTTGCAAGAGTTTAACATCTACCTGAAAAATAAAAGCAGATTGCTTTTATGTGGCAAAATAAAAGTGTTGTTCAAAGGAGTAAGAATTATCTAAAATTTTTGAACCACATGGCCTCAAATAAAATAGCTCAGTTATGATAATGTGTAATTGTTCTCAAAAAAAGTATGTGGGTAAAACTAAACAACTTTGATTCCCACTAAAAATGTCTAATTTTATATTCTGTTATCTAAGTAGAACTGCAGTTGGAGAATAATCCTTCACAGAAAAGTCCTAATTTTTCATAGTTTCCAATGGGCAACTCTTAATCACAGTCCATATACCTTGAAGTAGGTTCTGGTTAGCCATACAGGTGAAAAATAGCAGTTTTAAATAAAAACTATGGTAGCATTTTCATTCAGATAGTATTTAGTCACATTAAGAACAAACCATTACAATCTGAGAATATAAAGACAAGATCATATTTGCACAGGGGTAAACAAGCAATTGAAGTTAATGTAATTAAACTATTTAAGGTCAAAATACCTAAGGTTTAAAAGTCAGTAAAGCTGGCCTATAGGAATGTCACATCCAGGAAAGAATTACAGGTTTTGCCACAGGCAGCT
This sequence comes from Serilophus lunatus, assembly GCA_013399895.1. Lineage (NCBI taxonomy): Eukaryota > Metazoa > Chordata > Aves > Passeriformes > Eurylaimidae > Serilophus > Serilophus lunatus. The sequence goes on from VXBA01000120.1 coordinate 69,864, forward strand.
ATCTTCTTTATCATGCATATTTACTTTCTGCATGTCCAAGTTTTTGCTTGGCAGGCAATTAAAGTCACAGAATTTTAAAACTTGAATTTCTTAACACTTCTAATCCAAAAATATACAGAAGCACTCTGAGCTGTAACATCTTCTCAAGTTTTTAAAAGCCACTATCTTGCAATAATTCAAATTATGAAAAGGCATCAATAACCTTGTTTGAACACATCTTGCCTCTAAATTTTTGTGCCAGATGAATTTAAGAATTTAGTGCAACCTAACTCAAAGTTAAAGGCTATCGTTATTTTTTAAGTAATGAAATGTCTAAATATATTTCTATATTACCCATTTCTTACATTATTTTTATTAATGACTAGCACAATTTTTATAAGTTATTTTGCAATACAGAGCAAAGCGTATTTAAGCTCCTTATAAACTCCTTTACATAATGGAAGATTACAATACTACATACATTACTTACCTTATCAACATCACAAAATTTTAGTTTTTGCTTAGGCTACTCTTATAACCAAGTACAACTTACTTCTAATGAAAAACACTGCAAAAGCTCTTTATAAACTCTTCATAATATAGCTGAAGGACAGGAATCTGCTGTTCCAGTAAGAGACATTAGAACCATGGTATAGTCTTTTAAAGAGACTCACTTGGGTTTGGGCCACTTTCTTCGTAATCTTGTTCATTCATGATTAAAGAAAATCAAGTCATTTCTCTCTGCTGATTCAAGTATCAAGAACTGAAACAAGTAACTGACAGCTGCTTCCTCCCAGCTTTGTGTAAGACCTCAAATCCTGTTTCTTAGCACTGGATTAATCCTGAAACAAGTCATTAAGGCTTCAGGAAGCATGAAGCATGCACATGATACACTACATGACAGTCACAGAACTCTTTAAAGGGCATTAAGCTGGAGGATTTTTCTCAGCAATAAACAGCCTATTAATGAAATGGGAAGGATCATGTCACTAACATTCCATACCTTCACCTAATAATAAGTACTTTTAACATTTTAATTCTATCAAATAAATTCACTTTAAAATACTTCCACTAAACAGATCTTTATAGATTAGCAAGAATAAGTATTAACCTATTTCAAAGACTATCTACTATTTAAAAAGCCTATTTTATGTGCCAAGTACCTATTAGCAGACTTTAAGCAAGGTAACTGTAACTGTAGTTGTTAAACACTGACTTCATGTAGAAATTAATTAATTTTACTTAAGATGCAGCAGATAAAAGCACTTTAACATATAATTCTAGTAAATTTGTAAGCTCTTCTTAAAAACAAGTATTTTGAAATTATAGTGTTCTTTTTAAGACTGGCTGCATAATTTTTTAATTCTTTAATTCTTTTTCAAACTGGTGCTGCTCCACTTGTCTCCACTTTAGGCAGTGTGGGCTCCGAGTGGCTGAGGCAGGCAGCAGTCCAGCACAGGTGGCAGCAGTGTGGGCAGCTTTGGCACTTGGGCGGCAGTGGCAGTGCAGGTGTTTTTGTCACCTAGGCAGCAGCGCAGGTACTCAGCGGCAGTGGACAAAGTGGCAACAATGTAGGGGGAGAAGGAGTGCCAGCGTCCCACAGTTTCAGTCATACCTCAGAGCTGTCTGCTTCAGCACTGCAACTCTGCTAGCACTTTGGAGGAGAAGCAGGAGGAGGCAAATCAGCAAGCAGCAGAAAGGACTACGTTTTGCTGTGGGTTGTTTTTTTTTTTTTTTCGCAAAGTCCACACCACTGCAGCAATCAATGTAAGATGCCACCTTCAAATGACATAATGGTATGAACAAGTCACAGAAACTCTCTTCCCTGGCTTGTAACTATTACATTTTCCAACCCTTATTCAGTACCATTCACATCATGTGGACTTACAACTTTCAACTATATAGATAGATATATATACACACATTCCATCTCATATATATATATATATATATACATATACACACACACATATAGGTACAATTTTACAGATAGTTTTACCCAAAAATCAGATCCCCTTGAGGTATACACTATGTTTCCCCACCTTTCTGCATTACCCACCAAGTGCAAACTCGCTTTTGAGCAAAAATAATCCCACAGATGGGTTTTCCTTTGCTTCAAGCAGGACTAATCCATATTGTTTTCTCTAACATACTTGTCGTGTGCATGACAGGGGCTTTAGCTCCATCTGCGGTGTGAAGGAGCTCTGATTGGGCAAGGCAGGCTTGATTGACAGTTCTTCAATCCTTAGCAGTCCCACAGCAGAAGAGTCCTCTGAGAGATCAGGCAACATGTTCAACTGTGTAATCCTTTCTGTCTCTACAGCAGCTATCCCAAAAGCCCAACAATGCCCTTTTGGGTCTTTGAAATACCACTCTTGAGGTAATTGATACCAAGAATACACAGGACCTCTGGATCAGTCACAATGGGATGTTGTTGCCATTTCTTCCAAGTCAAACTCACTTCAGCTTCCAGTACAGTCAACTGTTGGGACCTCCCTGCCACCACAGAAATGGAAATGGATTCTACACCCACATTTCCCAACAGCATGAGAGTGCATTGTGCATCAGTGTGGGAATGAAACAGGTAAATTGCCTGAAAAAGCATCACACAGTCAGAGAGGTGCGAGGCAGCTCACCAGAAGCTAGCAGGCCATGGGAAAAGGAATGCTTCTGCGGTTCTCAGACTAAAGTAAGAAAAACATGAGATTGTGTCATTGTAGGACTATGCCTGCAAAACAGCACCCGCTGGATGTCAGCTGGAAAAACAATTGCTTAGAATAGACATGAAAAACAAGTAGCACTGTAAACATAGTTTGCTCACTTCTCTGCAAGAATTTCACAGCTATTCAATAAAGCTAGATTCAGTGCTTCACCTTTGCTGAGTCTGTGTCTCATCTGTCATCATCACATCAGTGTCAACCAAAGCCTTGTACTCCTGTGGGTCTGATGTGGCAGCCCATCACTGTCGAGATATGAGGGGTGCTGTCTTGAAACACCTGAGTTTCTGGTGGCCACCTCTAACTTATTCTGTTAGAGTTTGGAGGTCCGCAGCAGCCAGTTTCTCTACAGAAGAGATGTGGGCCTGTAACAGGGCATGGACAATTTCATCAAATGTCCAATTTATTCATTACAGTACCCACTGTCTCTTGGTTCTCCTTCCAGCGCATTGACATGAAGAAATTTAAGAGCATACTGATTTTCAACCACATCCATGATGTACACTTGACCTTGTCTGAACTGGCTGTCCCCTGCAAAAAGCACCTCCAGCAATGCCAGCTGTCTCAGGGCATAGGTCTTCTTGCTCCATGGTCTTCCAAGGGCCACAATGTACCTGGAGGTTATCCCTCTAAGCCTATCTATCCCTCACACTTGTTAAGAGCCACCTCCAGAGGTTGAGGTGTTCTGATTTCCTCATGAACCCCTGATCAATGCCCACATCCTACGACAGGGACTCTAAAAACCTTGCTTCAGTACCATCAAGCAGCATCCCTTCACTCACAAGATCCCAGACTTGGATCACCCAGGTCAGTATGAGCTCACCTGTTAATCTGTTTCCACAGATTGCAGAGATTATTGAATGATAGGGATTTGGTCACTATTTCTGGCTTTGGGTCCACAAATGGTGAGGGTCACACCTCCCTACCATCACCCACCAGTCAAACTGATTTTGGTCTTTATTTCTGCTTTTGGACAGAGGCAACTTCTACTGCCTTGAATTGCCCTCCTAGTTTAACTACAACCTGAGTTGCCATGGTGTTTGTTACTTTGTTTCCTTTCATCCTGAAGGTGCTGAACCGCACCAAGCAGCATTTGATCGGCAAGAGCCAGGGCCCGGCATGTGACAGGAAGCTACCCATCTCTGAAGCTGCCACTGCACTTTTTATTCATAGATCTTATCACTTTAACAGGTCCTGAAGTTGTTCAGGAGTGAACTTCCAGACCACTGGAGAAGTTCTCCAAAAACTGGCACATTTCCTCCAATATTCCATGACACTCAAGGTCATCTACGGCAGCTTGTGGATCAGTTTCACCCACAGCGGTGCCGCTGCCTTCAGATGATGAAGACGACCCTATGAGAGGATGCCAGGTCCCTATATCACCTATGTGCTCCGCTGCAAATCAAATGCCCTTAAGTGAACTTGTTGAACAAGTCCGGAGCATTTCACCATTACTCCTGTGAAGACTTCTGATTTGACTCGGAACCGACCCTGACTACATCTGGCGCCCGAATACACCACCCCCCCCACTGGACCTTGGATGCTGGAGAACCTTGGCTGCCGGCTATACCCCCCTGGACGGCGGACACAGCTTCGGCTGTGGCTACCCCCCTGTACAGCAGACAGAGGATTGCGGAACTTCTGCCCCCCCCACCCCCCTGTACAGTGG
>VXBA01000120.1:74473-85005 GCA_013399895.1 Serilophus lunatus
CACCGGTAAGGAAAGTAAAGACATCAAAGAGATACGAGCTACTTGGCGCTCGGTGATTAATGCCCTGCAGGACATGAAAGCAGAAGCTAAGGTCGTGGTGGTGGCTATGCAATCGTTATCTAGCATTCCTGAATCGCCGCCCAGCTCAGAGCTAGCTCCTACTGACTCTAAAGGTGCCCCTTCTGCTTTGTCTCCTGTTCGTCGAGGGCTATTTGGAGCTTTTGCGAATACACAATTACCGATTAAGGGAATGTCTGCCCCGCAGAAAGAGTCTGTTGGCAGCTCTTAGGGTCTTTGGAACCCCCTGCTGAGATAATTCCTTCAGCGCCCCCGGGGGATACACATCCAGCTGCTAGTAAGGAGGGGGGAGAGGCAGCTTGTGGATCAGTTTCACCCACAGCGGTGCCGCTGCCTTCAGATGATGAAGACGACCCTATGAGAAGATGCCAGGTCCCTATATCACCTATGTGCTCCGCTGCAAATCAAATGCCCTTAAGTGAACTTGTTAAACAAGCATTTCACCATTACTTCTGTGAAGATTTCTGATTTGACTTGGAACCGACCCTGACTACAATCTACCCCTCACTTGAGCCTCTGGACAACTTCCACAGAGATCTTGGTCCTGTTTCCAAACATGAGGTAGACCATTGCACACACAGCAACAAGATTATGCTATCCCTAGCATCTAGAGGGAATTCAACCTTTTCAAAAGCTGTTGTAGCAGACTTGAAGGAGAAAAAGGTGAAAGGCTGGAAACATCACCCACCCTGGGCTGGGTGCCATTATCAATACCAATATCAACAAACCCCCAGAGGTAGCAACCCAGGCATGGACATATATACAACCTCAAATACACAGTACAGATGAAACTCAAGGTCATAGAGGTTGCCATATTATAAACTGAGGTCACAATTTAATATAAATAGAACAACAACAAAGCTATTTTGGTTCTTCTCCCTGGTCTGAAAAAAACATGACTGGCCAATATAGATACAGGCCTAGGTGCCACAGCAACATAAGCAGCACGCTGGCTAGTGGTCGTATATCCAATACACAAACGAGTTATTCAACATTTGTTTTTTCACTTCTCTCTCTCTGAATGCCTCATATCAGGTGCCAATTTTTATTTAGGTTTAAAGATAAATATACTGGAAGGCAGGAACTACAGTAAGATGAACTCCCTTCCCCTTTGATAGAGGGACAAAAAAAAAAGTTGCAATAAAGTTATAAGTGAATAAATAACAGCTTACTAAAAGGAAATAACAGTAACTAAAAAGATAGAGAGGAAAGGGTTTACCCAGAACAAGAGGAATCCACCACCCATGTGGTCCCCTAGGAATAAAGGGAAAACAAAATGATGAAGGGCCTTCTCCCCTCAGTCCTAACCACCTTCTTCAGCACCAGTACTGCTCCACTTGTCTCCACTGAGTTTCAGGCTTTGCACGGCTGAGATGGGCAGCAGGTCTTGGCAGTCCAGCACAGGGGTCCTGGAAATCAGTGTGGGCAGCTTCAGCACTGAAGCAGTGTCTTAGGCAGCTTTGGCACTCTGGCAGCTGCGCAGGCAGCTTCGGCACTTAGGCAGCAGAGGCAATCGGTGGCAGTAGTAGCAGCAAAAAGCCACACGGAGTAGCAAGAGGTGCTGCTGTCCTACAGTGAGAAAAACAGAGCAACTCACAGCTGGTTCAGTTGTATGCCATATATCTCATATGTCTGCTTCAGAGCTGCAACTCTACATTAGCGCTTAGGAGAAGCAGGAGGAGACAAATCAGCAAGTGGCAGAAGGGACCATTTCGCCACTGTTGTTTGGAGGGTGAAGTCCACACCGCTGTGGCAACCAAGGCAAGATGACACCCTTCCTGTTCCTGGTGCAGCTTTTCCTGTTGGCCAGGCCAGGCAGATATGGCTTCCAGCCGTGGCAAAGCCCTCCTCTACTCCAACTGCCTGAAAGAGGAGAGTAGCCCGCTTCAGATTATGTAATAGTATGAATATTCATTGCTATAGCTCTCTTCCCTGGCTTGTAACCATAACACTATTATACATTCTTGTCATGGGTTAGCTGAGGCTGGGAAAACTTCTCCTATGTTAAATAAAAAGATTTTAATTTCCTTCCCCTTTCCCCTCCCCCACCCTCCCCCACCCTGTCGCTCCTTCGTTCGTGTGTGTTTTCTGCTTTGGGGGAAAGTGGCGGGGGGAGAACATGTGGGACTGGGATCAGGGAAGGTGAGGGGAGGGTGGTTCGAGGAGACCACGATCTTGCAGTACGCACTGCCCCTCACAACCACAAAGACAGCCAGAAATGCCTGAGAGTGCTGGGGAGACTGGGATTACTGAGAACAGGAGGTTTCTCACAGCACCTGGTCATGGCATGGTGTCTCCCCAGGTTCCACGTGTATCTGGTGCCATGGGGTTTGCTCGAACAATGTCGCAGTGGTGTTCCCCACACCAGTGATGCAGCAGCAGGCAGCGCAGCTGGCGCAGCGCAACAGTGGAAGCCGCAGGGAGGTTGCCACGCCGTGAGATGGACAGTGACGGTGAGATCCTGGCTGGTCCAGTCAGGGTCCGGGCTCAGCAGAGCTGGGCTGCATGGTGCCTCCGGCTGTGGTGGTGAACGGCACGGGGGGAGCAGGCGCAGCAGGGCAGGACTGGTGGTTGTGCGGCACAGCAGTGGAGGCGGCAGGGGGAACACAGCACCGAATGAGGGCGCTCAGAACGCCCATCAGCAGCAGCAGCGGGTGAGCCCACTCCAGTCCATTGGTCGGTGACCTGCCGGCAGTTGCACAGTGGCGTTCCCTGTGCTGCCCACGCTGGTGAAGCTATGGGTAGCAGCCCCAGCAGCGGGGTGATGGCATATGGCTGTGCCATGTTGGCTTCAGCACAGGGTGGTGGAGGGAGCTGGGCTGGACACTGCGGCGGCTTTTTTGTAAATTTTTCTCCACGCGGCAAGGGCACCGCCAGACCCCATGGACGGGAGGATTGGTATGGCTGCCGGTGGCTGTGCTCAGTGGCTGTGGTGGTGGTGGCGGCATGGTAGCAGCACATGACAGCTGCCATGTTTTTTGGCCAGCAGGGCCCAGAGGCAGAGTTGGGGCCGAACGGCACCAGAAAGACTGGGGATTCAGTGAGGAGCGAGACCACCCCTTTTTGGGGTGGACTGGGGGAGGCACACAGGGCCGTGATTTGGGGAAGGTCGGAAGACTATATAAGCAGAGAATTCTCCAGTCTCTTCTCTTCCACGGCTGAGAGTTCAGCGGAGAAAGACTGGTGTCAGTGCCTGGGTTTTCCAGTATCCGCCATCTTAGAAATTACCACATGCTCTGCTGGTCGTCCCTTTGCTCCGGTGGCGTGTTTTCCAGAGACTAGCCAAATACATACTACAGGTGCACACCTTCCATCCACCATTGCTGCTGCCCCCACAGCCATCAGCACACCCTGCCATCTACCTCGAATCAACAGCACCTTCCAATATTGAAATGGGGAATAAGTTTTTGTTTGTTTATTCTGTTTATTGCTGGTGGGGAGATGGAATTGGTGTGTGGGTGATTTGGTGAGTTACTTGAGAAGTAGTTGTTGGGTTTTCTTCTGTGGGTTTTTGGTATTTTAATATTTTTAAGTTAATTTTTCCTACCTCATACAATAAATTCTTATTTCTTTAATACATCTGTATCCATAATTTATTAACCAATAATTTGTCCACCAAACCTAGACAGTTCTACATCAGCCTTAAACAATCTCATAAAACACTTTCAATTATATTTAATGGATGTTAGCACTTAGAACAAACTACTTCCTGTGGTCAAATTTTCAAAAATCTACTTTTCTCTGTGATCATAACACCTATGTCGCAAGCATGTCAACTGTGGAAAGGCTGAGCAGGTTGAAGGCTGCTTCCCATACAATTTCTCAACGTCTCTTCTTCCTAGAACTAGCTCTGGTGCTTAATAAACCCTTAAAAGAGTGCTAGTATGGGGCTATGCTTTGGATTTGTACTGGAAAGTGTTGATAATGCAAAAATGTTTTCATTACTGCTGAACAGCACTTACACGGTTCCAAAGTTTTTTCAGCTTCTCCTACTGCTCCTCTAGCAAAGAGACTGTTGGTGCACAAGCAGTTGGAAGAGGACACAGTCATGACTGCTGATCCTGTTACGGGTTCAGTCTTCTGTTTGGGAGAAATTCTTCCCTTTCCAACATGAATACTGGCATGCACAGGACAGGGCTGGGCATGAACAGCCTGCCCATGAGTGGCATCAGCTGTTTGATACCATCAATGCCACACCATGTCACATAGAGGTGACAGTGCCCCAGCTGGCAGTGCACAGGCACATAGCTGGTGACATGTGGTCCCAGCACACTCTCTCTCGCTCTGGGCTCTCAGCATCAACACTGCAGAAACATGTCTCTCATTGTGGCATCCTGAGAAAAGCTCTGATCCCTGCTGCTGGATGGGAGCTTAGATCCCTCAGAAAGAGTCACCAACCAAAAAAAGCTTTCTCCCTGTTTTTAAACTGGAACGTTGGTGAGAACACAGCTGCTCATGGCTTTGCCTGGGCTGCATCTTGCCAATTGTTGTGGTTGCCATCTTTGTTACAGCAGCCATCTTCTCGCAGTCATGACACTGGACTAAGAATTAAAAAAAAGAGGTTTTTTATTTTGTTTTACTACTACCAGTGTTCAATTGTTCTTGGGTTATCATTTGGGTTATCATATGTGTTCTATTACATAGATAGACAGATAGACAGACAAACACACAGACAGACAGATTTAATAAAAGAGCTGTTATTTCCTTTTCTATATTTTGTGGTCTTGTATTTTCAAATTCAAATTGCATAACTGTCCTGAAAACTAAGACAGACCCCCAACTGACCAAAGGGATACTCCACACTATATGGTGTTATGCTCAGTGTATAAAGCTAGGGAAAGAAGCAGGACAGTGGAGGCCATTCAGAATGAAGGCATCTGTTTCCCCAAATCACTGTTACACATAATGGAGCCCTGTTTTCCTTGAGATGGCTTCCTGCCAACAGGGAAGTGGTGAATTAATTCCTTGTTTTGCTTTGTTTGCATGTGTGGCTTTTGCTTTACATGTTGAACTGTCTTCATCTTAACTCCCTCTCACCTTTACTCCTCCAATTCCCTCTGCCATTACACTGAGGGTGAGCCAGAGCTGTAGCTGTTGGTTTGGTTTAAATCACAACATTGCACATTTGATGCAGTGATGACAAAGAGCCAAGTAAAATATTCCAATCCTGAAGTACTCTTATTAGCTTGGGGTTGAGGAAGGCAAATAGAAACCTCACAGGATAAGCTACAATATTAGCAGAATTAAAATTCTGCTAGCTACTGTTTGGAAAGTTCATGGCATACTGTCATGGTTTTTAACCTGCCTATCTTGATTTCTTCCCATTTCCCTTTCTCTCACAGAGCTGTGGGCAGCCACAATGAGGCCGGAAGTCGCCCTCATTGTCTTGGCTACATAACGGTGCCTGCCTTCCCCTCACCCTGGATGGGCCAGGGCAGGGCCACAGCTCAGCAACAGAGAAGCAGTAATCTTTCTCCCGCCACTACCCCAGGCCGTGGGTGTGGGCATGTGCGGAGATGTGTGCGTCCTTGGCACAGTGCAGGGTGGGAGCCCCGCCACCAGCACAAAAGGGGCCGCATGGCCTCGTCTGGACACAACCATCTTGAAGTGATGCAAGAAGAAGGGGGTGGACAGACAGTTCAGCGTGGGTCCTCATCGGACAGAATGGGCACTGTGCAGGCGGGCTTTGGGGGAGGTTTTAAAAGTGCCGCACAGGCAGGCTCTCTCTCTCTTTGGCCTCCAACCTGGTCTGGGAAGCTACTTCCAGCCATTTTAGGGGGTCACAGCTGCAGCCTTTCCCCTCCGGACTCAATTCATCATCAGCAAGGAACTCCCTGGCAGCACAGGCTTTTCCAGTCGGCAGTTTGAGCCTCATCTTTGTAACCTCTTCCAGCAATTTTGTTTGCTTTTCCCTCTTCCCTTTGTCTGTGGGTTTCCTCGGGTGCATTCTGGGGCTGCAGGGCGGTTCTTTGAACGCATTTTTTTTCTCGTGGGGGCTGTGTGCGGGGGGCTTTGGAAATCACAAGTGTGTGTGTGGGGGCTTTGGATAGAAATATATATATATATACGTATTTTATACATATTTGTATTGTTATTATTTTCATATATATATATATATATGGGTTTTCTCTTTTTCTGTAAATCTTGTTATTTTTACTTAATAAGCTTCTGTTCCAAGTGGTAAAATTCTCTATTGTCTTAAACTGGGACACATACAAATAACTGCACTTACGCAATTCATAGTATGTACCAAAGATGCCTCTTGTTCAACTAGTACATTGAATTAAGTTAGAAAATAAATATTGATTATGCAAGAAATACTGCATAAATCACAATAAGATTGTGTAGAGGGAAAAATGGTAGAAGAATCCGTTTAAATTGACGGAATTCACTTATAACCAAGAGACATGTCTGGTTGTGATGAAAGCCTCAAGCTTTAATATTTCTACTGATATTCAGAAAACAAGTCCACTATGATAACAAAAGCAATAATTCTTTCATTCCTCATGCTTTAATATCTATTATTATATAAAGTAAAAACAGAAAGAAGACACAGAAAAAATAATCAGTTCAGTGCTGACAAAAACAGGTGGTTTTCTGCTTTGGGGTATGGATGAAACAACACTGTTGTTCTGCAATGAGTTAATTCAAGGAAATAAATCCTCTTAAAACAACTTTTTAAAAACAACTGTTTATCTGTCAAGCTATTTTCCTGTCCATTAAGACTATAATTATTTACAGTTAGCTCTTAGGCAATAACTACAGTAACAGAATGTTAGCATTTCACTTACATGAAATTAACAAAATGGAGTAAAAATAATTTGCTATCCATTTTAAGCATTAAGATCCTCTTCCTCAAAAAAAATGGCCAACTCTGCAATGGTTTAGAAGAAATATTTAAACAGTTACAAAATGCTAAGTGACCACTTTCTTCACAGTGAAGTTAATTAATTATCTTTAATTGTGCCCATTTCCCTGTGAGATACTGGACACAAACCTCACTGAATTATATAATTACCAGGGTCGCAACAAACCAGCTACTCTGTGGGGTTATGTAGGAGCTTGTGGTACCTAAAGGGAGGGCTTGCAGCTTGGGTGTACAGAAGGTACACGGATGTCAATGAAAAAGGCCAGATTGGTAGCCTGCCCACACCACACTCCCTGGAGCCTCCAATTGGCTACACCACACCTCACTCTGGCCTGGAGGACACTGAGTGGGGGTGATCTGGATGCCCCACCTGGGAGAGGTGGCCATAGTGGCCAGACCACATAAATACAACAGCACATGGACTCCATATTGCCTTTCTCTCAGGACCTACCACCAATATGTGAAGCCATGGATTTCCATAGGATGCTTCAGTGGTAGCTATTTTTCTCTTATTCTAATGTCTTCATAATTCTTTCTTTGCTCTTTTAATCTCTTTTCCTTTATTCTTTTCATTACTCTTTTGGGTAACATAAAACCAATGGGTTGTGTTTTCCTGAGCTGGTACGTGGATTGCTTTTTGCTAAATGCTTTTGTGGAATGTTTCTTCCTTGATTGTATGTTACCCTTAAAACCTTTTGCCAAAATGTTTCTTTTTTCACTAAATTAAAAGAAATCTCTTGGGAAAAACATATGCTGTGCTTTACCTGTAAGTGAATTCAAGGTAATGAACTAAAGGCTTTGCAAAAGTTTGGTGAGCAAACTTTAAAGTCTTAAATATGTTTTTCAGTGTAAGCAATATTCCCAGTTAAGCTTGGGGCTTCAGAACTGGGGTGTTACATTCCCTTAGCGCTATCAATAGCTAACAAAAATACATTCAAAACTTATTAACCAGTGAAAGGATCAATTATGGGATCTTGGAAGAGCTCAGCATACATCAGGACAGCCAATGTCCCAGACAGCAAAGAAAATCCCTGTGATCACAGGCAAATGTCAGATATTTGTTCATTCATTCCTGCAATGGGAATATTATTTTCCATTCCAACATTGTATTATAAAACACAACATTGAGTTGGTGGGGTAAAACCATCACTGTGGCTTCTGCAAAGGGAGATTCTGTATCATATGCCTAAAAGAGTACTTTGAAACAATCAACAAGCATATAGATAATGAAAGCCTAATTTATACCGTCTGCCAAGTTCTCCAAGTTTGATGGGGCGGGTTTGTTGGGTTTGGGGAGTTTTGTGTGTATATTTGGTGGCTTGATTTTTTTAAAAAAAAAAAAAAGTATAGTGCAGTCAAGGAAAAACTACTTGGTTTTTAAGACAGACTCAATTAATGGTTTAGATGGTTTAAATGGTTTAGATGGTATAGATGTTAGACTGATGTTGGATAGGTTGTTAACCTAGGTAAAGGTTGGACTTGATGATCTCCATGGTCTTTTCCAACCTTATTAATTCTGTGTGTAATTCTGTGTAAAAACTGATAAACTTCTAGATTTCTAAGTGGTTGGAACAAAATAATATGTGGAGCTACACAGGCTAAGGATGAGGCAAAGGCTTTTCAACTTTCATCTCTACTCTTAGCTTTACCCTCCTTGACATAACTCTAGCCAGTCTCACATTTTTTGCAGCACTTACTTATCTCAACTCCAAAACAGACAAAGCATGACATGTTCTTCTGCTGGAGTTAGCTTACTCACAGTTAACAGGCCAGTGAAGCACCTGATGAGCACCAAGGTCAAGTGCATGAAAAAGGAAGTGAATCCAGTGATGTAGAGGAAGGTAGTGAAAGGAATCTTTTACTCTCTAAGTTTTTTCTCAAGGCTGGACTGGGAAGAAGGAGAAGCAGTCCTTCTCTGAGCAGCAGGCTTTTAGATTGGCTTAACTACAACAGCTTTGAGCTGTAGTAATATTTTAGAATTCTTCATAGTTTTCAGAAGAATTATTTGATTACACAGCACTAACCTAACAATACTCAAGGCAATATTAAGTATGTCTTTCACCTCCCAAAACTCTCTATCAGAGTACATAATTTCATCTTTTAACAGAGTTCTCCAACTGTAACTTGAGTACAAATCAATGCCTCTTCTGTTTTCCTCTCTAATCCCTATTTTACATGCACACAAGGAAGAGTCACACATAAATTCATCCATTCAAGTGATAAAGATTCATTACAATACTTAAACATATCTTGCAAATACAGCTACTAGTCTCCACAAATTTTACACAATTACATGAAGAATTTTCCTTTTATTTCTAGCATTTAGGGTTGTGATAAGCCACTGTAAGAGTGGTACTTCCACCTTTCCAAGATGTCAGTGTTGCAAGCCTTTCAGATGTTTCATAAACAGCCTAAAAAATCCTGTCTAACAATGCCTGTACGTATATTCAGTATTTTGAGGTGGAATCTGAGCAAACACCATACTCCATGTCTCTCTGACTAGCTCTTCTAAGAAAAGACAATTTGTCCAAACAGATTAATGCTGTCCTGCTGTCATCCATCTAGTACCGGAAATAAACTATTGCCGCAGTTTATACTGTTTTGGTTTTTCTATTTCATTTTCTTTAGAAAAAGAAGTAGCAGTTAGTAGAACACTTCCTCATTATTTGGACATACTAAATGTAGGGCAACTACACCTAGTAGTAGTAGGAAAGTAGGGGTCTGAGGGGAGAAAACTCTTTTACTAGCTTAGCTTGCTAAAATAATGTAAATATATTAAGTTTGTCAAATATCTGTTTTCATCTCTTTACATTCACATCCAGCATGGTATTAGTCTAATTTGTCTGTCATCTTTACAACAAAATGAAGATGCCATCAAGAGGAATTGCCCTTTACAAAAAACCATCTATTGCCATCACCTCTGATCATCTAACATTATTTAATAAAAATCTTTAAACAAGTGTTGATTTTAACTGTCCAAAATAATGTGCAAGATGTAAACTATCTCTCATAGCGCTAGCAGCGATTCCCAACACCATACTTAGTACTGCCACAACACGTTTGAAAAAGTGTTACGAGTCAAAAGAATTACTGCTCCTCCAGGAGTGTCTCATCATTCAAGTGACAAAAGCACTTGTTTGCCCACCAGTGCAGGTCGAAAAATGCTCATCCCCTGCAAAAGGGGGCTGTCCTGTCTAGACCCTCACGCAAGATGCCTGATCTCCACCGCCAGCTTGATTCTGTTCCCCCAGGCGGCTTCAAGGGGCGAGGCCTAGCAAGGCTCTGAACACCGTGGGATCACGAAGCAAACCCCAAACACTGTCTCTGATGCAAAAGCACATGGCTGGACAAACACCCGGAACAAGGAAGGTAAAACTGTATTCTTCTCCACAGCCTGAATCCTTCCTCCTACCCCCCTCTCTAATGAGCTGCAACAGGACTTGGCTTTTAACAAAGCTGAGCAGTTAGAGACTTGATCTTAAAGGTCTTTTCCACCCTGAAAGACTGATTCTATGACTTTTACCCTTGCCTGTTGAACGACCGTGGGTGGCGCTGCTCCCGCCCGGAGCGGCCTGATCCCCCCCCC